>CM045896.1:0-40000 GCA_025169545.1 Anguilla japonica
CTGGCCTGGCCTGGCCTGGCCTGGCCTGGCCTGGCCTGGCCTGGCCCTGGCCTGGCCTGGCCTGGCCTGGCCTGGCCTGGCCTGGCCTGGCCTGGCCTGGCCTGGCCTGGCCTGGCCTGGCCTGGCCTGGCCTGGCCTGGCCTGGCCTGGCCTGGCCTGGCCTGGCCTGGCCTGGCCTGGCCTGGCCTGGCCTGGCCTGGCCTGGCCTGGCCTGGCCTGGCCTGGCCTGGCCTGGCCTGGCCTGGCCTGGCCTGGCCTGGCCTGGCCCTGGCCTGGCCTGGCCTGGCCTGGCCTGGCCTGGCCTGGCCTGGCCTGGCCTGGCCTGGCCTGGCCTGGCCTGGCCTGGCCTGGCCTGGCCCTGGCCTGGCCTGGCCTGGCCTGGCCTGGCCTGGCCTGGCCTGCCTGGCCTGGCCTGGCCTGGCCTGGCCTGGCCTGGCCTGGCCTGGCCTGGCCTGGCCTGGCCTGGCCCTGGCCTGGCCTGGCCTGGCCTGGCCTGGCCTGGCCTGGCCTGGCCTGGCCTGGCCTGGCCTGGCCTGGCCTGGCCCTGGCCTGGCCTGGCCTGGCCTGGCCTGGCCTGGCCTGGCCTGGCCTGGCCTGGCCTGGCCTGGCCCTGGCCTGGCCTGGCCTGGCCTGGCCTGGCCTGGCCTGGCCCTGGCCTGGCCTGGCCTGGCCTGGCCTGGCCTGGCCTGGCCCTGGCCCTGGCCTGGCCTGGCCTGGCCTGGCCCCCTGGCCTGGCCTGGCCTGGCCTGGCCTGGCCTGGCCTGGCCTGGCCTGGCCTGGCCTGGCCTGGCCTGGCCCTGGCCCTGGCCTGGCCCCTGGCCCTGGCCTGGCCCCTGGCCTGGCTGCCCCTGGCCTGCCCTGGCCTGGCCTCGCCCCCCCCCCCACCCCCCCGGCCCCTGGCCTGGCCTGGGCTCCGGCCCTGGCCTGGCCTGGCCCCCAGGCCCTGGCCTGGTCCTGGCCCTGGCCTGGTGGCCTGGCCTGGCCTGGCCCTGGCCCAGGCCTAGGCCCCTGACCCTGGCCCTGGCCTGGCTCCTGCCTGGCCTGTCCTGGCTCCACCTGGCCCTGGCCTGGCCTAACCCTGCCCGTGGCCTATTGCCTCTGCCCACCAGCCGTAACCAATGCCTAGCCCCTGCCCTTACCTATCCCCAGCCCCTCTACTGAGCAATCTTTCATAAACAATAAATAATCTAGCAAACAAGTAACTCAATCATAATAAACGTTTACAAAATCTGTTTGAAAAGTTATTAGAATAAAAAACCCCACCCATTCACCTTCCAACTACTTGGGCGGTAGTATGGAGATCGAACACGTGGTATAATGCCCGGTCAGGCTCGTCCTCCCGTTGGATGGTTAATTGATCTGTAAGAGATAACAGAGCCGGTGAGAAACTATAACAAAGCAATCATTTTTATCTTAATGAACCGTTTTGAATAGTTAATATAGAACAAACCCCCTGCTCGCTCGCCTTCCAACTCCTTAGACTGTAGTATGGAAGTTGAACATGTGAGTATAAATGCCCAGTCAGGCATTAAGAATGACCAGCGCAATCTCGCGGTAATCATTAAGCTGTTTACTCGGCCCATGTTCATCCTCCCGCTAAATGGTCAATTAAACCATAGAATCTAACAGTCTTTTATAAACAATAAACTTATAAATAATATAGCAAAACAATAATTTAATGTTAATAAACCGTTTTGAAAAGTTAACATAGAGCAAACCCCCTGCCCGCTCGCCCTCCAACTCCATAGACGGTAGTATGGAAGTTGAACATGTGAGTATAAATGCCCAGTCAGGCATTAAGAATGACCAGCGCAATCTCGCGGTAATCATTAGCTGTTTACTCGGCCCATGTTCATCCTCCCGCTAAATGGTCAATTAAAGCATAGAATCTAACGGTCTTTTATAAACAATAAACTTATAAATAATATAGCAAAACAATAATTTAATGTTAATAAACCGTTTTGAAAAGTTAACATAGAGCAAACCCCCTGCCCGTTCGCCCTCCAACTCCATAGATTGTAGTATGGAAGTTGAACATGTGAGTATAAATGCCCAGTCAGGCATTAAGAATGACCAGCGCAATCTCGCGGTAATCATTAAGCTGTTTACTCGGCCCATGTTCATCCTCCCGCTAAATGGTCAATTAAACCATAGAATCTAACGGTCTTTTATAAACAATAAACTTATAAATAATATAGCAAAACAATAATTTAATGTTAATAAACCGTTTTGAAAAGTTAACATAGAGCAAACCCCCTGCCCGCTCGCCCTCCAACTCCATAGACGGTAGTATGGAGTTGAACATGTGAGTATAAATGCCCAGTCAGGCATTAAGAATGACCAGCGCAATCTCGCGGTAATCATTAAGCTGTTTACTCAGAGCCCATGTTCGTCCTCCCGCTAAATGGTCAATTAAACCATAGAATCTAACAGTCTTTTTATAAACAATAAACTTATAAATAATATAGCAAAACAATAATTTAATATTAATAAACCGTTTTGAAAAGTTAACAGAGCAAACCCCCTGCCAGCTCGCCCTCCAACTTCATAGACTGTAGTATGGGGTTGAACATGTGAGTATAATGCCCAGTCAGGCATTAAGAATGACCAGCGCAATCTCGCGGTAATCATTGCTGTTTTACTCGGCCCATGTTCATCCTCCCGCTAAATTGTCAATTAAACCATAGAATCTAACAGTCTTTTATAAACAATAAACTTACAAATAATATAGCAAAGCAATAATTTAATGTTAATAAACCGTTTTGCAAAGTTAACAATAGAACAAACCCCCTGCCCGTTCACCCTCCAACTCCATAGACGGTAGGATTGAAGTTGAACATATGGTATAAAGCCCAGTCAGGCATTGAGAATGACCGGCGCAATCTCGCGGTAATCATTAGCTATGTACTCTGCCCATACTCATCTTCCCGCTAAAGGGTAATTTAAACCACAATATTTAAAGTATTTATCAATAATTTTGCAAATTAATATAAACTATTTACAAAATCTATTTTATAAAGTCAATAAGAAAAAACATCTTCACCCGCTCGCCCTCCAACTACTTAAAAACTGTAGTATGGAGGTTGAGCAGGTAGGTATAATGCCCAGTCAGGCATTTAGAGTGACCAGCGCAGTCTCGCTGCTCATTCTCTTTACTCTCCCTATGTTCATCCTCCCGTTAAATGGTTAATCAAACTATAATATTCAACGGAGTTATAAAATATATATGGTAGCATAGAGGTTGACTGGTGGAGTGCAGTGTCCAATCGGGTGTCTTATCGTCCGATCTGCTGTTCGTCCGTTCGTCCGTCAGTTCGTGTCTTTGAGTCGGTCGGTCTGGCCGCGGACTGCTTTTCGCCCGTCCAATTGCCCGCCTGTTCGGTCGATCGGTTCGTGCTATCGGCTGTTCACCTACTCCCATTCGATTGCTCGGCTGTTCGATTGCCCGTTCGTTCGTTAGTCGGTTCGGGCTTTTGAAAGCGTTCGTCTGGTCACCAGTTTGACCATGCGTTCGTGCATCGCCCGGCTGCCCGTTCGGTCGATCGGTCTTTCGCCGGCTCGTGCGTTCGTTGGGGAACTATTTGGACATTTGGAGCGTGGCCAGCGCGATCTCGTGGCTCATGTTTCCTATTGTGCTCGCCATAATCACCCTCTCGTTAAAACATAAAATCGTGTACATGGTAGCATGGATGTGGACTGGTCAAGTATGTTGTCCAGGGACAGCGGTAGCCAGCGCAATCTCGCGGTGAAATACTCCTTCTTTGCTCACCAGAACATACTCCCGTTAAATTAGCAAACCTTCATCCCGGATTATAGCCAAGATGGAGGTTGTGCTTGATAAGCGTAGGCCCGTGCATGCGCCCCTAGTCTCCCCCAGCCAGGGCCGTTGTATATTCAAGGCCCTGGCCTGGCCTGGCCTGGCCTGGCCTGGCCTGGCCTGGCCTGGCCTGGCCTGGCCTGGCCTGGCCTGGCCTGGCCTGGCCTGGCCTGGCCTGGCCTGGCCTGGCCTGGCCTGGCCTGGCCTGGCCTGGCCTGGCCTGGCCTGGCCTGGCCTGGCCTGGCCTGGCCTGGCCTGGCCTGGCCTGGCCTGGCCTGGCCTGGCCTGGCCTGGCCTGGCCTGGCCTGGCCTGGCCTGCCTGGCCTGGCCTGGCCTGGCCTGGCCTGGCCTGGCCTAGGCCCTGGCCTGGCCTGGCCTGGCCTGGCCTGGCCTGGCCTGGCCTGGCCTGGCCTGGCCTGGCCTGGCCTGGCCTGGCCTGGCCTGGCCTGGCCTGGCCTGGCCTGGCCTGGCCTGGCCTGGCCTGGCCTGGCCTGGCCTGGCCTGGCCTGGCCTGGCCTGGCCTGGCCTGGCCTGGCCTGGCCTGGCCTGGCCTGGCCTGGCCTGGCCTGGCCTGGCCTGGCCTGGCCTGGCCTGGCCTGGCCTGGCCTGGCCTGGCCTGAGCCTGGCCTGGCCTGGCCTGGCCTGGCCTGGCCTGGCCTGGCCTGGCCTAAGCCTGGCCTGGCCTGGCCTGGCCTGGCCTGGCCTGGCCTGGCCTGGCCTGGCCTGGCCTGGCCTGGCCTGGCCTGGCCTGGCCTGGCCTGGCCTGGCCTGGCCTGGCCTGGCCTGGCCTGGCCTGGCCTGGCCTGGCCTGGCCTGGCCTAGGCCTGGCCTGGCCTGGCCTGGCCTGGCCTGGCCTGGCCTGGCCTGGCCTGGCCTGGCCTGGTTGGGGCCTGGCCTGGCCTGGCCTGGCCTGGCCCTGGCCTGGCCCTGGCCTGGCCTGGCCTGGCCTGGCCTGGCCTGGCCTGGCCTGGCCTGGCCTGGCCTGGCCTGGCCTGGCCTGGCCTGGCCTGGCCTGGCCTAGTTTGGGCCTGGCCTGGCCTGGCCTGGCCTGGCCTGGCCTGGCCTGGCCTGGCCTGGCCTGGCCTGGCCTGGCCTGGCCTGGCCTGGCCTGGCCTGGCCTGGCCTGGCCTGGCCTGGCCTGGCCTGGCCTGGCCTGGCCTGGCCTGGCCTGGCCTGGCCTGGCCTGGCCTGGCCTGGCCTGGCCTGGCCTGGCCTGGCCCTGGCCTGGCCTGGCCTGGCCTGGCCTGGTAGGCCTGGCCTGGCCTGGCCTGGCCTGGCCTGGCCTGGCCTGGCCTGGCCTGGCCTAGGCCTGGCCTGGCCTGGCCTGGCCTGGCCTGGCCTGGCCTGGCCTGGCCTGGCCTGGCCTGCCTGGCCTGGCCTGGCCTGGCCTGGCCTGGCCTGGCCTGGCCTGGCCTGGCCTGGCCTAGGCCTGGCCTGGCCTGGCCTGGCCTGGCCTGGCCTGGCCTGGCCTGGCCTGGCCTGGCCTGGCCTGGCCTGGCCCTGGCCTGGCCTGGCCTGGCCTGGCCTGGCCTGGCCTGGCCTGGCCTGGCCTGGCCTGGCCTGGCCTGGCCTGGCCTGGCCTGGCCTGGCCTGGCCTGGCCTGGCCTGGCCTGGCCTGGCCTGGCCTGGCCTGGCCTGGCCTGGCCTGGCCTGGCCTGGCCTGGCCTGGCCTGGCCTGGCCTGGCCTGGCCTGGCCTGGCCTGGCCTGGCCTGGCCTGCCTGGCCTGGCCTGGCCTGGCCTGGCCTGGCCTGGCCTGGCCTGGCCTGGCCTGGCCTGGCCTGGCCTGGCCTGGCCTGGCCTGGCCTGGCCTGGCCTGGCCTGGCCTGGCCTGGCCTGGCCTGGCCTGGCCTGGCCTGGCCTGGCCTGGCCTGGCCTGGCCTGGCCTGGCCTGGCCTGGCCTGGCCTGGCCTGGCCTGGCCTGGCCTGGCCTGGCCTGGCCTGGCCTGGCCTGGTTGGCCTGGCCCTGGCCTGGCCTGGCCTGGCCTGGCCTAGGCCTGGCCTGGCCTGGCCTGGCCTGGCCTGGCCTGGCCTGGCCTGGCCTGGCCTGGCCTGGCCTGGCCTGGCCTGGCCTGGCCTGGCCTGGCCTGGCCTGGCCTGGCCTGGCCCTGGCCTGGCCTGGCCTGGCCTGGCCCTGGCCTGGCCTGGCCTGGCCTGGCCTGGCCTGGCCTGGCCTGGCCTGGCCTGGCCTGGCCTGGCCTGGCCTGGCCTGGCCTGGCCTGGCCTGGCCTGGCCTGGCCTGGCCTGGCCTGGCCTGGCCTGGCCTGGCCTGGCCTGGCCTGGCCTGGCCTGGCCTATTTTGGCCTGGCCTGGCCTGGCCTGGCCTGGCCTGGCCTGGCCTGGCCTGGCCTGGCCTGGCCTGGCCTGGCCTGGCCTGGCCTGGCCTGGCCTGGCCTGGCCTGGCCTGGCCTGGCCTGGCCTGGCCTGGCCTGGCCTGGCCTGGCCTGGCCTGGCCTGGCCTGGCCTGGCCTGGCCTGGCCTGGCCTGGCCTGGCCTGGCCTGGCCTGGCCTGGCCTGGCCTGGCCTGGCCTGGCCCGGGGCCGTTTGGCCTGGCCTGGCCTGGCCTGGCCTGGCCTGGCCCTGGCCTGGCCTGGCCTGGCCTGGCCTGGCCTGGCCTGGCCTGGCCCGGGGCCTGGCCTGGCCTGGCCTGGCCTGGCCTGGCCTGGCCTGGCCTGGCCTGGCCTGGCCTGGCCTGGCCTGGCCTGGCCTGGCCTGGCCTGGCCTGGCCTGGCCTGGCCTGGCCTGGCCTGGCCTGGCCTGGCCTGGCCTGGCCTGGCCTGGCCTGGCCTGGCCTGGCCTGGCCTGGCCCTGGCCTGGCCTGGCCTGGCCCTGGCCTGGCCTGGCCTGGCCTGGCCTGGCCTGGCCTGGCCTGGCCTGGCCTGGCCTGGCCTGGCCTGGCCTGGCCTGGCCTGGCCTGGCCTGGCCTGGCCTGGCCCTGGCCTGGCCTGGCCTGGCCTGGCCTGGCCTGGCCGTGGCCTGGCCTGGCCTGGCCTGGCCTGGCCTGGCCTGGCCTGGCCTGGCCTGGCCTGGCCTGGCCTGGCCTGGCCTGGCCTGGCCTGGCCTGGCCTGGCCTGGCCTGGCCTGGCCTGGCCTGGCCTGGCCTGGCCTGGCCTGGCCTGGCCTGGCCTGGCCTGGCCTGGCCTGGCCTGGCCTATTAGCCTGGCCTGGCCTGGCCTGGCCTGGCCTGGCCTGGCCTGGCCTGGCCTGGCCTGGCCTGGCCTGGCCTGGCCTGGCCTGGCCTGGCCTGGCCTGGCCTGGCCTGGCCTGGCCTGGCCTGGCCTGGCCTGGCCTGGCCTGGCCTGGCCTGGCCTGGCCTGGCCTGGCCTGGCCTGGCCTGGCCTGGCCTGGCCTGGCCTGGCCTGGCCTGGCCTGGCCTGGCCTGGCCTGGCCTGGCCTGGCCTGGCCTGGCCTGGCCCTGGCCCTGGCCTGGCCTGGCCTGGCCTGGCCTGGCCTGGCCTGGCCTGGCCTGGCCTGGCCTGGCCTGGCCTGGCCTGGCCTGGCCTGGCCTGGCCTGGCCTAGGCCTGGCCCTGGCCTGGCCTGGCCTGGCCTGGCCTGGCCTGGCCTGGCCTGGCCTGGCCTGGCCTGGCCTGGCCGGGCCTGGCCCTGGCCTGGCCTGGCCTGGCCTGGCCTGGCCTGGCCTGGCCTGGCCTGGCCTGGCCTGGCCTGGCCTGGCCTGGCCCTGGCCTGGCCTGGCCTGGCCTGGCCTGGCCTGGCCTGGCCTGGCCTGGCCTGGCCCTGGCCTGGCCTGGCCTGGCCTGGCCTGGCCTGGCCTGGCCTGGCCTGGCCTGGCCTGGCCTGGCCTGGCCTGGCCTGGCCTGGCCTGGCCTGGCCTGGCCTGGCCTGGCCCTGGCCTGGCCTGGCCTGGCCTGGCCTGGCCTGGCCTGGCCTGGCCTGGCCTGGCCTGGCCTGGCCTGGCCTGGCCTGGCCTGGCCTGGCCTGGCCTGGCCTGGCCTGGCCTGGCCTGGCCTGGCCTGGCCTGGCCTGGCCTGGCCTGGCCTGGCCTGGCCTGGCCTGGCCTGGCCTGGCCTGGCCTGGCCTGGCCTGGCCTGGCCTGGCCTGGCCTGGCCTGGCCTGGCCTGGCCTGGCCTGGCCTGGCCTGGCCTGGCCTGGCCTGGCCTGGCCTGGCCTGGCCTGGCCTGGCCTGGCCTGGCCTGGCCTGGCCCTGGCCTGGCCCTGGCCTGGCCTGGCCTGGCCTGGCCTGGCCTGGCCTGGCCTGGCCTGGCCTGGCCTGGCCTGGCCTGGCCTGGCCTGGCCTGGCCTGGCCCTGGCCCTGGCCCTGGCCTGGCCTGGCCTGGCCTGGCCTGGCCTGGCCTGGCCTGGCCTGGCCTGGCCTGGCCTGGCCTGGCCTGGCCTGGCCTGGCCTGGCCTGGCCCTGGCCTGGCCTGGCCTGGCCTGGCCTGGCCTGGCCTGGCCTGGCCTGGCCTGGCCTGGCCTGGCCCTGGCCTGGCCTGGCCTGGCCTGGCCTGGCCTGGCCTGGCCTGGCCTGGCCTGGCCTGGCCTGGCCTGGCCTGGCCTGGCCTGGCCTGGCCTGGCCTGGCCCTGGCCTGGCCTGGCCTGGCCTGGCCTGGCCTGGCCTGGCCTGGCCTAGGCCTGGCCTGGCCTGGCCTGGCCTGGTTGGCCTGGCCTGGCCTGGCCTGGCCTATTGGCCTGGCCTGGCCTGGCCTGGCCTGGCCTGGCCTGGCCTGGCCTGGCCTGGCCTGGCCTGGCCTGGCCTGGCCTGGCCTGGCCTGGCCTGGCCTGGCCTGGCCTGGCCTGGCCTGGCCTGGCCTGGCCTGGCCTGGCCCTGGCCTGGCCTGGCCTGGCCTGGCCTGGCCTGGCCTGGCCTGGCCTGGCCCTGGCCTGGCCTGGCCTGGCCTGGCCTGGCCTGGCCTGGCCTGGCCTGGCCTGGCCTGGCCTGGCCTGGCCTGGCCTGGCCTGGCCTGGCCTGGCCTGGCCTGGCCCTGGGCCTGGCCTGGCCTGGCCTGGCCTGGCCTGGCCAGCCCTGGCCTGGCCTGGCCTGGCCTGGCCTGGCCTGGCCTGGCCTGGCCTGGCCTGGCTGGCCTGGCCTGGCCTGGCCTGGCCTGGCCTGGCCTGGCCTGGCCTGGCCTGGCCTGGCCTGGCCTGGCCTGGCCTGGCCTGGCCTGGCCTGGCCTGGCCTGGCCTGGCCTGGCCTGGCCTGGCCTGGCCTGCCTGGCCTGGCCTGGCCTGGCCTGGCCCTGGCCTGGCCTGGCCCTGGCCTGGCCTGGCCTGGCCTGGCCTGGGCCTGGCCTGGCCTGGCCTGGCCTGGCCTGGCCTGGGGCCCTGGCCTGGCCTGGCCTGGCCTGGCCTGGCCTGGCCTGGCCTGGCCTGGCCTGGCCTGGCCTGGCCTGGCCTGGCCTGGCCTGGCCTGGCCTGGCCTGGCCTGGCCTGGCCTGGCCTGGCCTGGCCTGGCCTGGCCTGGCCTGGCCTGGCCTGGCCTGGCCTGGCCTGGCCTGGCCTGGCCGTTGGCCTGGCCTGGCCTGGCCTGGCCTGGCCTGGCCTGGCCTGGCCTGGCCTGGCCTGGCCTGGCCTGGCCTGGCCTGGCCTGGCCTGGCCTGGCCTGGCCTGGCCTGGCCTGGCCTGGCCTGGCCTGGCCTGGCCTGGCCTGGCCTGGCCTGGCCTGGCCCTGGCCTGGCCTGGCCCCTGGCCTGGCCTGGCCTGCCTGGCCTGGCCTGGCCTGGCCTGGCCTGGCCTGGCCTGGCCTGGCCTGGCCCTGGCCTGGCCTGGCCTGGCCTGGCCTGGCCTGGCCTGGCCTGGCCTGGCCTGGCCTGGCCTGGCCTGGCCTGGCCTGGCCTGGCCTGGCCTGGCCTGGCCTGGCCTGGCCTGGCCTGGCCTGGCCTGGCCTGGCCTGGCCTGGCCTGGCCTGGCCTGGCCTGGCCTGGCCTGGCCTGGCCTGGCCTGGCCTGGCCTGGCCTGGCCTGGCCTAGCCTGGGCCTGGCCTGGCCTGGCCTGGCCTGGCCTGGCCTGGCCTGGCCTGGCCTGGCCTGGCCTGGCCTGGCCTGGCCTGGCCTAGGCCTGGCCTGGCCTGGCCTGGCCTGGCCTGGCCTGGCCTGGCCTGGCCTGGCCTGGCCTGGCCTGGCCTGGCCTGGCCTTTGGCCTGGCCTGGCCTGGCCTGGCCTGGCCTGGCCTGGCCTGGCCTGGCCTGGCCTGGCCTGGCCTGGCCTGGCCTGGCCTGGCCCTGGCCTGGCCTGGCCTGGCCTGGCTGGCCCTGGCCTGGCCTGGCCTGGCCTGGCCTGGCCTGGCCTGGCCTGGCCTGGCCTGGCCCTGGCCTGGCCTGGCCTGGCCTGGCCTGGCCTGGCCTGGCCTGGCCTGGCCTGGCCTGGCCTGGCCTGGCCTGGCCTGGCCTGGCCTGGCCTGGCCTGGCCTGGCCTGGCCTGGCCTGGCCTGGCCTGGCCTGGCCTGGCCTGGCCTGGCCTGGCCTGGCCCTGGCCTGGCCTGGCCTGGCCTGGCCTGGCCTGGCCTGGCCTGGCCTGGCCTGGCCTGGCCTGGCCTGGCCTGGCCTGGCCTGGCCTGGCCTGGCCTGGCCTGGCCTGGCCTGGCCTGGCCTGGCCTGGCCTGGCCTGGCCTGGCCTGGCCTGGCCTGGCCTGGCCTGGCCTGGCCTGGCCTGGCCTGGCCTGGCCTGGCCTGGCCTGGCCTGGCCTGGCCTGGCCTGGCCTGGCCTGGCCTGGCCTGGCCTGGCCTGGCCTGGCCTGGCCTGGCCTGGCCTGGCCTGGCCTGGCCTAGGCCTGGCCTGGCCTGCCGGCCTGGCCTGGCCTGGCCCCCTGGCCTGGCCTGGCCTGGCCTGGCCTGGCCTGGCCTGGCCTGGCCTGGCCTGGCCTGGCCTGGCCTGGCCTGGCCTGGCCTGGCCTGGCCTGGCCTGGCCTGGCCTGGCCTGGCCTGGCCTGGCCTGGCCTGGCCTGGCCTGGCCCTGGCCTGGCCTGGCCTGGCCTGGCCTGGCCTGGCCTGGCCTGGCCTGGCCTGGCCTGGCCTGGCCTGGCCTGGCCTGGCCTGGCCTGGCCTGGCCTGGCCCTGGCCTGGCCTGGCCTGGCCTGGCCTGGCCCTGGCCTGGCCTGGCCTGGCCTGGCCTGGCCTGGCCTGGCCTGGCCTGGCCTGGCCTGGCCTGGTTGGCCTGGCCTGGCCTGGCCTGGCCTGGCCTGGCCTGGCCCTGGCCTGGCCTGGCCTGGCCTGGCCTGGCCTGGCCTGGCCTGGCCTGGCCTGGCCTGGCCTGGCCTGGCCTGGCCTGGCCTGGCCTGGCCTGGCCTGGCCTGGCCTGGCCCTGGCCTGGCCTGGCCTGGCCCTGGCCTGGCCTGGCCTGGCCTGGCCTGGCCTGGCCCTGGCCTGGCCTGGCCTGGCCTGGCCTGGCCTGGCCTGGCCTGGCCTGGCCTGGCCTGGCCTGGCCTGGCCTGGCCTGGCCTGGCCTGGCCTGGCCTGGCCTGGCCTGGCCTGTTCGGCCTGGCCTGGCCTGGCCTGGCCTGTAGGCCTGGCCTGGCCTGGCCTGGCCTGGCCTGGCCTGGCCCTGGCCTGGCCTGGCCTGGCCTGGCCTGGCCTGGCCTGGCCTGGCCTGGCCTGGCCCTGGCCTGGCCTGCCTGGCCTGGCCTGGCCTGGCCTGGCCTGGCCTGGCCTGGCCTGGCCTGGCCTGGCCTGGCCTGGCCCTGGCCTGGCCTGGCCTGGCCTGGCCTGGCCTGGCCTGGCCTGGCCTGGCCTGGCCCTGGCCTGGCCTGGCCCTGGCCTGGCCTGGCCTGGCCTGGCCTGGCCTGGCCCTGGCCTGGCCTGGCCCTGGCCTGGCCTGGCCCTGGCCTGGCCTGGCCTGGCCTGGCCTGGCCCTGGCCTGGCCTGGCCTGGCCTGGCCTGGCCTGGCCTGGCCTGGCCTGGCCTGGCCTGGCCTGGCCTGGCCTGGCCTGGCCTGGCCTGGCCTGCCCTGGCCCTGGCCTGGCCCTGGCCTGGCCTGGCCTGGCCTGGCCTGGCCTGGCCTGGCCCTGGCCTGGCCCTGGCCTGGCCTGGCCTGGCCTGGCCTGGCCTGGCCCTGGCCTGGCCTGGCCTGGCCTGGCCTGGCCTGGCCTGGCCTGGCCTGGCCTGGCCTGGCCTGGCCTGGCCTGGCCCCTGGCCTGGCCTGGCCCTGGCCTGGCCTGGCCTGGCCTGGCCTGGCCTGGCCCTGGCCTGGCCTGGCCTGGCCTGGCCCTGGCCTGGCCTGGCCTGGCCTGGCCTGGCCCTGGCCTGGCCTGGCCTGGCCCTGGCCTGGCCTGGCCCTGGCCTGGCCTGGCCTGGCCTGGCCCTGGCCTGGCCTGGCCTGGCCTCGGCCTGGCCTGGGCCTGGGCGCCTGGCTCCGGCCTGGGCCTGGCCTAGGCCTGGCCGAGCCCTGGCTCGGCTCCGGCTCCGGCCCTGGCCCTGGCCCCGCGGCCCTAGCCCCGGCCCAGCCTAACCTACCCTAAAACCTTATGATATATGCAAAGCATTGAATGTTAATCCGCATAGAAAACCGTTTTGAAAATAGTCAATATGGGACAGAACGCCCCTCCCGTCTGACAACTGCCAATGCCTGATGACAAGTAGTATGGAGAATTTAACTGGTAGTATAATGCCCAGGTCAGGCATTGGGTGACCAGCGCATCTCCAGTATCACTCGTTGTTTGCTCTGCTCGGGGTGCAATGCCCGGCCAGGCATTGGAATGCCAGCGCAATCTCTGGTAATCGTAGTTGTTTACTCTGCCCATTGGTTTATCCTACGGTTATTTTTTAAATGGTTAATTACTATAAAACATAATAGTCTATAAAAACTATAACCTCATAAATATATAACAGAACAATAATTTAATCTTAATAAACCATTCTGAATAGTCAATATAGAACAAACCCCCTGTCCAGTCGCCCTCCAGCACCTTAGACTGTAGTATGGAGATTGAACATGTTAGTATAAAGCCCAGTCAGGCATTGGTGACCAGCGCAATCTCGCGGTAATCACTCTGTTTACTCTGCTCGGGGTACAATGCCCGGCTGGGCATTGGGAATGACCAGCGCAATCTCGCGGTAATCAATAGTTGTTTACTCTGCCCATGCTCATCCTCCCGTTAAAGGGTTAATTAAACCATAATATTTAAGGAAGTATTTATCAATAATTTAGCAAATTAATATAAACTGTTTACAAAATCCAGTTTATAAAGTTAATAGAAAAAACATCTTCACCCGCTCGCCCTCCAACTATCTAAACTGTAGCATGGAGGTTGAGCGGGTGAGTATAATGTCCAGTCAGGCATTTAGAATGACGCGCATGAGTCTCGCGGGCTCAGTCTCCTGTTTTCCTCTCCTACATTCACCCTCCTTAAATGGTTAATCACCACATTAATATTTAACGGAGTCATAAAATTGTAACATGGTAGGCATAGGGGTTGTTTGACTGGTGGAGTGGAGTGTAAAGTCGGGTGTGTTTGTCCTATCGTCCGGTCTTACTCCGTAGTCCGTCGTTCCGTCAGTCAGTTCGTGTCTTTGAGTCGGTCGGTCTGCCCGGTTTTATAATCGGGTTTCGCCCAACGTCCAATTGCGGCGCCTGTGTCGGTCTGGTTCGGTTGTTGTGTTAGTTTTCGGCCGTTGCACCATACCCCACGTTCGAATTTCGCATTTTCTCTGCTGTTCGAATTGCCCGTCTCACTCGTATATCTTCGGTTCGGGCTTTTGAAAGCGTTCGCCTGGTCCACCAGTTACCATGCGTTCTTGCAATTCGCCCTTACCCGCCTACTCGTTCGGCTGATCGGTCTTTCTCTCGTCTCGGCGTTCGTTTGGGGGAATATTTGGACATCTGGAACGTGGCCGGCGCAATCTCGCGGCTCATGATTCCTATTATGCTCACCATAATCAGCCTCTCGTTAAAACATAAAATCGTGTACATGGAAGTATGGATGTGGACTGGTTGGGTATATTGTCCTAGGACGATGGAAAGTAGCCAGCGCAATCTCGCGGTGAAAGACTCCTCCTTTGCTCACCAGAACATACTCCCGTTAAATTAGCAAACCTTCATCCCGGATTATAGCCAAGATTGAGAGTTGTGCTCGACAGGCGTGGGCCCGTGCATGCCCTTGGTCTCCCCCGACCAACCATGCAGTCTATGTACTGTCATGGGGGAGCCATTGTAATATTCCACACCCTAACCCGGCCAGGCCATCAGAGTAGCACTCTCTCTATAATCACAAGGGCTCAGGATGATATCCCATAAATTTTCTATTAAGCCGATAATTAAAATAACCTATTTAAACCGAAAATTCAAAAGCCGATAATTTAAGGTTCATAATAAGAATTAAATAACAACATAATCTTGTAAGAATAATATAATATGTAAAATAAACCTGTTAGTTTTATTTAAATAAACAATAAAAGAAAGTGTGGTGGGCGCCGGCCAGGTTGAACCCGGGTCTCCCATGTGGGAGACAGGAGCTCTACCACTGAGCCACCAATGTAGTCTTAACTAAACAAGGGATTATGGGAAAAGCGTTCATTCATGACTTTAAGCGTTAATATCTGGAAAGCGGTAATAGATAGCAACAAACCGTTTTTTGCCAGAAAGAATACAAAGTTGAGGCGTAAACAAAACAATAAAATTAATCGAATTTTCAAAAAGCGAAAATAACATGAGCGGACCAAATCGGCCTAAATAGGGCCAGAAGATAATGGAAGGACCAAAAATTAGGGAGGCGTACTTCCTGTAGAGGCTGATCGTCTCCATGCTACCATTGATCTGGCAAGTGAGATTATCCGTGGGAATGCTATAAATCCTCGGGGTCCAACCCAGTAGAAGCCGTGGTTTCCCGAAGGGTTCAGAATACAGGCTTTACTCGGCTGGTAACACTTGGGGCGCGGACCGCCCGCTGGGCCGGACCCCCACCCGGGGCTTCTGGGAGGTGGCGTATGCCTGGCACTGGACCCGTCCCCTAGTTGGGCGTTCGTGCGTTCTTCGTTCGTGCGTTCGTTCGTTCGTTCGTGCAGGCGTTCAGGCGTCCGACCGTCCGTTCGTCCGTTCGTTCGTCAGCTCGTGCTTTTAAGTCGCTTCGTCTGGTCACATGTTCGGCCATTCGATCGTCCATCGCCTAGCTGTTCGATCGTTCGGCCGTTCGTGCTTCCGGCCGTGGGTTCGCTGGTTCGGCCGTTGTCGTCCGGCCGTCCGATTGTTCGTCCGTTCGTCCGTCGGTTCGGGCTTTTGTGGCGTTCGTCTGGTGGTTGGCTCCACCATTCGCTCGTGCGTCGCCCGGCCGCTCTGGCGTTCGGCCAGGCTTTCGCCGGTTCGTGCGTTCGTTCATAGAACTATTCGGCCGTTCGATCGTTCGGCCGTCTGATTGTTCGTCCGTTCGTCCGTCGGTTCGGGCTTTTGTGATCGTTCGTCTGGTGGTTGACTCCACCATTCGCTCGTGCAGTCGCCCGGCCGCTCTGGCGTTCGGCCGGGCTTTCGCCCGGCTCGTGCGTTCGTTCATAGAACTGTTCGTTCGTTCGTCCGTTCGTCCGTCTGGTTGTTCGTCCGTCCGCTCATTAGTGAGTAGCAGACTGGGATACCTTGCGGTGTTAGCGGACAGTCTGCTCAGGGTAGGTATCCAGCCCCCCTGGGTCCACTTGGACAGCGCGCGGGGTGTGGTGGTCTGGGGCCACAGACCTTAAATGGTGCCCAATTTTCTATCAGGTGATTAGCACCACCCACACACCAGACCATCTTGCACTTTACCGTGAATCTGACTAACCAAAAACCAGTTTGGACTTTTTCAAATTTCTTCACTCCCCCTAAAATTGTCGAGATCGAATAGAACTCAAAAATAATTGTTTTTAGTATTTTTGATAAGAATTAAAAAATATTTTATCTTATAGAAAAATGCAGCTCTTAACCTCATCTTACCGATTGATAAAAAATCTTTGATAAAAATATCATTAATATTAGGACCAATAAATGATCGTTATGCAAGCAAAATTTCTTGGCCGAAAACTAAGACCCTACCATAATTGGGCATAGGACACAAGTCAGGTTTGATCAACCCCGGCTGGCCGCCTCGGAGGGGGTGTATAGGGTTTAAAGGCCGAAGCACCTGATGAACCTGAGGTACCTTACTGATGATGTGTCCTAAAATTTTAGAAACAAAAAGTTTTTTAATTTATTAAAAAAATTCTCTTAACATCCACAAGCATAAACAGCCAAAATAAGTGACTGCGTCCCTGGCCCAGCCAGCCCTGCTCCGCCTTGCCTGGCCGGCCCGGCCCGCCCGCCCGGCCAGCCGGCCGGCCCTGGCCGGCCGGCCTGGCCCTGGCCTAGCCCGGGCCTGGCCGGCCGGCCGGCCTGGCCCCCTGGCCGGCCCCCTGGCCGGCCGGCCTGGCCGGCCGGCCCGGGCCGGCCGGCCTGGCCGGCCGGCCCGGCCTGGCCTGCCCTGGCCGGCCGGCCGGCCGGCCGGCCTGGCCCCTGGCCTGGCCGGCCGGCCGGCCGGCCGGCCTGGCCCTGGCCTGGCCGGCCTGGCCGGCCTGGCCGGCCGGCCTGGCCTGGCCTGGCCTGGCCTGGCCTGGCCTGTTGCCGGCCGGCCGGCCTGGCCTGGCCTGGCCTGGCCTGGCCTGGCCTGGCCCTGGCCTGGCCTGGCCTGGCCTGGCCCTGGCCTGGCCCTGGCCTGGCCTGGCCTGGCCTGGCCCTGGCCTGGCCTGGCCTGGCCCTGGCCTGGCCTGGCCTGGCCCTGGCCTGGCCTGGCCCTGGCCTGGCCTGGCCTGGCCTGGCCCTGGCCTGGCCTGGCCCCTGGCCTGGCCTGGCCTGGCCTGGCCTGGCCTGGCCTGGCCTGGCCTGGCCCCTGGCCTGGCCTGGCCTGGCCTGGCCCTGGCCTGGCCTGGCCTGGCCTGGCCTGGCCTGGCCTGGCCTGGCCCTGGCCTGGCCTGGCCTGGCCTGGCCCTGGCCTGGCCTGGCCTGGCCTGGCCTGGCCTGGCCGGCCGGCCGGCCGGCCGGCCGGCCGGCCTGGCCGGCCTGGCCGGCCGGCCGGCCGGCCGGCCGGCCGGCCGGCCTGGCCCGGCCGGCCCGGCCGGCCGGCCGGCCGGCCGGCCTGGCCCCGGCCGGCCGGCCGGCCGGCCGGCCGGCCGGCCGGCCGGCCGGCCGGCCGGCCGGCCTGGCCCCTGGCCTGGCCTGGCCCTGGCCTGGCCGGCCTGGCCTGGCCTGGCCTGGCCGGCCCTGGCCTGGCCTGGCCGCCTGGCCCTGGCCCTGGCCTGGCCTGGCCTGGCCTGGCCTGGCCTGGCCCTGGCCTGGCCTGGCCTGGCCTGGCCTGGCCTGGCCTGGCCTGGCCTGGCCTGGCCTGGCCTGGCCGGCCCTAACTCCAACCCTAACCCTAGGCCTAACCATAACTCCAACCTGAACCCTAACCCTAGGCCTAACCCTAACCTTAACTCTAACTCCAACCCTAACCCTGGCCCTGGCCCCAACCCTAACCCCAGCCCTAACCCTAACCCTAACCTAACCCTATCCTTATGAATAATATAGCAAAGGAATAATTTAATCTTAATAAACCATTTTGAATAGTCAATATAGAACAAACCCCCTGCCCGATCGCCCTCCAACTCCTTAGACTGTAGTATGGAGATTGAACATGTTAGTATAATGCCCAGTCAGGCACTGAAGTGACCAGCGCAATCTCGCGGTAATCACTCGTGGTTTACTCTGCTCAGGGTACAATGCCCAGCCAGGCATTGAGAATGACCAGCGCAATCTCGCGGTAATCAGTAGTTGTTTACTCTGCTCAGGGTACAATGCCCAGCCAGGCATTGAGAATGACCAGCGCAATCTCGCGGTAATCAGTAGTTGTTTACTCTGCCCATGCTTATCCTCCCGTTAAATGGTTAATTAAACTATAAAACATAATAGTCTATAAAAAACTATAACCTTATAAATAATATAACAAAACAATAATTTAATCTTAATAAACCATTTTGAATAGTCAATATAGAACAAACCCCCTGTCCAATCGCCCTCCAACACCTTAGACTGTAGTATGGAGATTGAACATGTTAGTATAAAGCCCAGTCAGGCATTGAGAGTGACCAGCGCAATCTCGCGGTAATCACTCGTTGTTTACTCTGCTCAGGGTACAATGCCCAGCTGGGCATTGGGAATGACCAGCGCAATCTCGCGGTAATCAATAGTTGTTTACTCTGCCCATGCTCATCCTCCCGTTAAAGGGTTAATTAAACCATAATATTTAAGGAAGTATTTATCAATAATTTAGCAAATTATATAAACTGTTTACAAAATCCAGTTTATAAAGTTAATAGAAAAAACATCTTCACCCGCTCGCCCTCCAACTATCTAAACTGTAGCATGGAGGTTGAACGGGTGAGTATAATGCCCAGTCAGGCATTTAGAATGACCAGCGCAATCTCGCGGCTCATTCTCTGTTTACTCTCCCTACATTCACCCTCCCGTTAAATAGTTAATCAAACCATAATATTTAACGGAGTCATAAAATTGTATATATGGTAGCATAGAGGTTGACTGGTGGAGTGTAGTGTCCAGTCGGGTGTCTTATCGTCCGGTCTACCGTTCGTCCGTTCGTCCGTCAGTTCGTGTCTTTCAGTCGGTCGGTCTGCCCGTATACTCGGGTTTTCGCCCGTCCAATTGCCCGCCTGTTCGGTCGATCGGTTGTTCGTGTTTTCGGCCGTTCACCTACCCCCGTTCGAATTTCTCGGCTGTTCGATTGCCCGTTCGTTCGTTCGTCGGTTCGGGCTTTTGAAAGCGTTCGCCTGGTCACCAGTTTGACCATGCGTTCGTGCAATCGCCCGGCCGCTCGTTCGGCTGATCGGTCTTTCGCCGGCTCGTGCGTTCGTTGGGGGAACCATTTGGACATCTGGAACGTGGCCGACGCAATCTCGCGGCTCATGATTCCTATTATGCTCACCATAATCAGCCCCCTCTCGTTAAAACATAAAATCGTGTACATGGTAGTATGGATGTGGACTGGTTGAGTATATTGTCCTAGGACAATGGAAAGTAGCCAGCGCAATCTCGCGGTGAAAGACTCCTCCTTTGCTCACCAGAACATACTCCCGTTAAATTAGCAAACCTTCATCCCGGATTATAGCCAAGATTGAGAGTTGTGCTCGACAGGCGTAGGCCCGTGCATGCCCTTGGTCTCCCCCGACCAACCATGCAGTCTATGTACTGTCATGGGGGGAGCCATTGTAATATTCACACCCTAACCCTAACCCTAAAACCCACCTAACCCTAACCCTAACCCTAACCCTACCCCTAACCCTAACCCTAACCCTAACCTTAAACCTAGCCCTAACCCTAACCCTACCCTAACCCTAACCTTAAACCTAACCCTAACCCTAACCTTAAACCTAGCCCTAACCCTAACCCTAACCCTAGCCCTAACCCCTAACCCTAACCTTAAAACTAGCCCTAACCCTAACCCTAGCCCTAACCCTAACCCTAACCCTAACCCTAGCCCTAACCCTAACCCTTACCCTAACCTTAAACCTAGCCCTAACCCTAACCCTAACCCTAGCCCTAACCCTAGCCCTAGCCCTAACCCTACCCCTAACCTTAAACCTAGCCCTAACCCTAGCCCTACCCTAACCCTAGCCCTAATCCTAACCCTAACCCTAACCCTAGCCCTAACCCTAACCCTAACCCCAGCCCTAGCCCTAACCCTAACCCTACCCCTAACCCTAAACCTAGCCCTAACCCTAACCCTAGCCCTAACCCTAACTCTACCCCTAACCCTAAACCTAGCCCTAACCCTAACCCTAACCTTAAACCTAGCCCTAACCCTAACCCTAACCTTAAACCTAGCCCTAACCCTAGCCCTAACCCTAACCTTAAACCTAGCCCTAAGCCTAACCCTTACCCTAGCCCAAACCCTAACCCTAACCCTAGCCCTTATCCCTAACCCTAACCCTAAACCTAAACCTAGCCCTAACCCTAACCTTAAACCTAGCCCTTATCCCTAACCCTAACCTTAAACCTAGCCCTAACCCTAACCCTACCCCTAACTCTAACCCTAACCTTAAAACTAGCCCTAACCCTAGCCCTAACCCTAACCCTAACCTTAAACCTAGCCCTAACCCTAACCCTACCCCTAACCCTAACTCCAACCCTAACCCTAGGCCTAACCATAACTCCAACCTGAACCCTAACCCTAGGCCTAACCCTAACCTTAACTCTAACTCCAACCCTAACCCTGGCCCTGGCCCCAACCCTAACCCCAGCCCTAACCCTAACCCTAACCTAACCCTATCCTTATGAATAATATAGCAAAGGAATAATTTAATCTTAATAAACCATTTTGAATAGTCAATATAGAACAAACCCCCTGCCCGATCGCCCTCCAACTCCTTAGACTGTAGTATGGAGATTGAACATGTTAGTATAATGCCCAGTCAGGCACTGAGAGTGACCAGCGCAATCTCGCGGTAATCACTCGTGGTTTACTCTGCTCAGGGTACAATGCCCAGCCAGGCATTGAGAATGACCAGCGCAATCTCGCGGTAATCAGTAGTTGTTTACTCTGCCCATGCTTATCCTCCCGTTAAATGGTTAATTAAACTATAAAACATAATAGTCTATAAAAAACTATAACCTTATAAATAATATAACAAAACAATAATTTAATCTTAATAAACCATTTTGAATAGTCAATATAGAACAAACCCCCTGTCCAATCGCCCTCCAACACCTTAGACTGTAGTATGGAGATTGAACATGTTAGTATAAAGCCCAGTCAGGCATTGAGAGTGACCAGCGCAATCTCGCGGTAATCACTCGTTGTTTACTCTGCTCAGGGTACAATGCCCAGCTGGGCATTGGGAATGACCAGCGCAATCTCGCGGTAATCAATAGTTGTTTACTCTGCCCATGCTCATCCTCCCGTTAAAGGGTTAATTAAACCATAATATTTAAGGAAGTATTTATCAATAATTTAGCAAATTAATATAAACTGTTTACAAAATCCAGTTTATAAAGTTAATAGAAAAAACATCTTCACCCGCTCGCCCTCCAACTATCTAAACTGTAGCATGGAGGTTGAACGGGTGAGTATAATGCCCAGTCAGGCATTTAGAATGACCAGCGCAATCTCGCGGCTCATTCTCTGTTTACTCTCCCTACATTCACCCTCCCGTTAAATGGTTAATCAAACCATAATATTTAACGGAGTCATAAAATTGTATATATGGTAGCATAGAGGTTGACTGGTGGAGTTGTAGTGTCCAGTCGGGTGTCTTATCGTCCGGTCTACCGTTCGTCCGTTCGTCCGTCAGTTCGTGTCTTTGAGTCGGTCGGTCTGCCCGTATACTCGGGTTTTCGCCCGTCCAATTGCCCGCCTGTTCGGTCGATCGGTTGTTTGTGTTTTCGGCCGTTCACCTACCCCCGTTCGAATTTCTCGGCTGTTCGATTGCCCGTTCGTTCGTTCGTCGGTTCGGGCTTTTGAAAGCGTTCGCCTGGTCACCAGTTTGACCATGCGTTCGTGCAATCGCCCCCGCCGCTCGTTCGGCTGATCGGTCTTTCGCCGGCTCGTGCGTTCGTTGGGGGAACCATTTGGACATCTGGAACGTGGCCGACGCAATCTCGCGGCTCATGATTCCTATTATGCTCACCATAATCAGCCTCTCGTTAAAACATAAAATCGTGTACATGGTAGTATGGATGTGGACTGGTTGAGTATATTGTCCTAGGACAATGGAAAGTAGCCAGCGCAATCTCGCGGTGAAAGACTCCTCCTTTGCTCACCAGAACATACTCCCGTTAAATTAGCAAACCTTCATCCCGGATTATAGCCAAGATTGAGAGTTGTGCTCGACAGGCGTAGGCCCGTGCATGCCCTTGGTCTCCCCCGACCAACCATGCAGTCTATGTACTGTCATGGGGGGAGCCATTGTAATATTCCACACCCTAACCCTAACCCTAACCCTAACCCCTAACCCAACCCTAACCCTAACCCCAACCCCAACCCCAACCCCAACCCCAACCCTAACCCTAACCCTAACCCAACCCAACCCTAACCCTAACCCTAACCCTAACCCAACCCTAACCCAACCCTAACCCTAACCCTAACCCTAACCCTACCCCTAACCCTAACCCTAACCCAAACCCTAATTAGAACCCTAACCCTAAAAAGAACCCTAACCCTAACCCTAACCCTAACCCTACCCTAACCCTAACCCTAACCCTAACCCTAACCCTAAAACTAACCCTAACCCTAACCCTAACCCTATCCTAACCCTAACCCTAACCCTAACCCTATCCTAACCCTAACCCTAACCCTAACCCTAACCCTAATTAGAACCCTAACCCTAACCCTAACCCTAACCTTAACCCAAATTTAAACCCTAACCCTAATTAGAACCCTAACCCTAATTAGAACCCTAACCCTAACCCTAACCCTAACCCAAATTTAAACCCTAACCCTAATTAGAACCCTAACCCTAATTAGAACCCTAACCCTAACCCTAACCCTAACCCTAACCCAAATTTAAACCCTAACCCTAATTAGAACCCTAACCCTAATTAGAACCCTAACCCTAACCCTAACCCAAATTTAAACCCTAACCCTAATTAGAACCCTAACCCTAACCCTAACCCTAACCCTAACCCAAATTTAAACCCTAACCCTAATTAGAACCCTAACCCTAATTAGAACCCTAACCCTAACCCTAAACCTAACCCCAACCCCAACCCCAACCCTAACCCTAACCCTAACCCTAGCCCCAACCCCAACCCTAACCCTAACCTCACCCCTAACCCTAACCCTAACCCTAACCCCAACACTAGCCCTAACCCTAACCCTAGCCCTAACCCTAACCCTAACCCTAGCCCTAACCCAAACCCTAGCCCTAACCCTAACCCTAGCCCCAACCCTAACCCTAAGCCTAACCCTAACCCTAACCCCACCCCTAGCCCTAACCCTAACCCTAACACTAGCCCTAACTCTAACCCTAAGCCTAACCCTAACCCCACCCCTAACCCTAGCCCTAGCCCTAACCCTAACACTAGCCCTAACTCTAACCCTAGCCCTGGCCATAACCCTAGCCCCAACCCTAACCACACCCCTGGCCCTAACCCTAACACTAGCCCTAGCCCTAACCCTAACCCTAGCCCCAGCCCTAACCCTAACCCTAGCCCTAACCCTAACCCCAACACTAGCCCTAACCCTAACCCCACCCCTAACCATAGCCCTAACCCTAACCCCAACACTAGCCCTAACCCTAACCCCAACCCCAACCCTAACCCCACCCCTAACCCAAACCCTAACACTAGCCCTAACCCTAACCCTAGCCCCTAACCCTAACCCCACCCCTAACCCTAACCCCAACCCTAACCCTAACCCAACCCCATCCCTAACCCTAACCTCCAACCCTAACCCCAACCTTAACCCTAACCCTGGCCCTAACCCTAACCTTAACCCCAACCCCAACCCCAACCCTAACCCTAGCCCTAACTCCAACCCTAACCCTTACCCTAACCCTAAACCCCAACCCTAACCCTAACCCCAAAACCCCCCCTAACCCTAATCCCTAACCCCTAACCCTAAGCGTGACCCTAACCCCAACCCTAGCCCTGGCCCGAGCCCTAACCCCAACCCTAGCCCTAACCCTAACTCCTACCCTAACCCTATCCCTAACTCCAGCCCCAACCCTAACCCTAACCCTAACCCTACCTTAACCCTAACCCCCACCTCTAACCTTAGCCTTAACCAGTAACCCTAACCCCAGCCCTTACCCTATCCCCAACCCCTCTACTGAGCAATCTTTCATAAACAATAAATAATCTAGCAAACAAGTAACTCAATCATAATAAACGTTTACAAAATCTGTTTGAAAAGTTATTAGAATAAAAAACCCCACCCATTCACCTTCCAACCACTTTGACGGTAGTATGGAGATCGAACACGTGAGTATAATGCCCGGTCGGGCTCGTCCTCCCGTTGGATGGTTAATTGATCTGTAAGAGATAACAGAGCCGGTGAGAAACTATAACAAAGCAATCATTTTATCTTAATGAACCGTTTTGAATAGTTAATATAGAACAAACCCCCTGCTCGCTCGCCTTCCAACTCCTTAGACTGTAGTATGGAAGTTGAACATGTGAGTATAAATGCCCAGTCAGGCATTAAGAATGACCAGCGCAATCTCGCGGTAATCATTCGCTGTTTACTCGGCCCATGTTCATCCTCCCGCTAAATGGTCAATTAAACCATAGAATCTAACAGTCTTTTATAAACAATAAACTTATAAATAATATAGCAAAACAATAATTTAATGTTAATAAACCGTTTTGAAAAGTTAACATAGAGAAAACCCCCTGCCCGCTCGCCCTCCAACTCCATAGACTGTAGTATGGAAGTTGAACATGTGAGTATAAATGCCCAGTCAGGCATTAAGAATGACCAGCGCAATCTCGCGGTAATCATTCACTGTTTACTCGGCCCATGTTCATCCTCCCGCTAAATGGTCAATTAAACCATAGAATCTAACAGTCTTTTATAAACAATAAACTTATAAATAATATAGCAAAACAACAATTTAATGTTAATAAACCGTTTTGAAAAGTTAACATAGAGCAAACCCCCTGCCCGCTCGCCCTCCAACTCCATAGACTGTAGTATGGAAGTTGAACATGTGAGTATAAATGCCCAGTCAGGCATTAAGAATGACCAGCGCAATCTCGCGGTAATCATTCGCTGTTTACTCGGCCCATGTTCATCCTCCCGCTAAATGGTCAATTAAACCATAGAATCTAACAGTCTTTTATAAACAATAAACTTATAAATAATATAGCAAAACAATAATTTAATATTAATAAACCGTTTTGAAAAGTTAACATAGAGCAAACCCCATGCCAGCTCGCCCTCCAACTTCATAGACTGTAGTATGGGGGTTGAACATGTGAGTATAATGCCCAGTCAGGCATTAAGAATGACCAGCGCAATCTCGCGGTAATCATTCGCTGTTTACTCGTCCCATGTTCATCCTCCCGCTAAATAGTCAATTAAACCATAGAATCTAACAGTCTTTTATAAACAATAAACTTACAAATAATATAGCAAAGCAATAATTTAATATTAATAAACCGTTTTGCAAAGTTAACAATAGAACAAATCCCCTGCCCGTTCACCCTCCAACTCCATAGACGGTAGGATTGAAGTTGAACATATGAGTATAAAGCCCAGTCAGGCATTGAGAATGACCGGCGCAATCTCGCGGTAATCATTCGCTATGTACTCTGCCCATACTCATCTTCCCGCTAAAGAGGTAATTAAACCACAATATTTAAAGAAGTATTTATCAATAATTTTGCAATATAAACTTTGCAAATTAATATAAATCTTCACCCGCTCGCCCTCCAACTACCTAAAAACTGTAGTATGGAGGTTGAACGGGTGAGTATAATGCCCAGTCAGGCATTTAGAGTGACCAGCGCAGTCTCGCTGCTCATTCTCTTTACTCTCCCTATGTTCATCCTCCCGTTAAATGGTTAATCAAACCATAATATTTAACGAAGTTAAAAAAATATATATGGTAGCATAGAGGTTGACTGGTGGAGTGCAGTGTCCAATCGGGTGTCTTATCGTCCGATCTGCTGTTCGTCCGTTCGTCCGTCAGTTCGTGTCTTTGAGTCGGTCGGTCTAGCCGCAGACTGCTTTTCGCCCGTCCAATTGCCCGCCTGTTCGGTCGATCGGTTCGTGCTATCGGCTGTTCACCTACTCCCATTCGATTGCTCGGCTGTTCGATTGCCCGTTCGTTCGTTCGTCGGTTCGGGCTTTTGAAAGCGTTCGTCTGGTCACCAGTTTGACCATGCGTTCGTGCAATCGCCCGGCTGCCCGTTCGGTCGATCGGTCATTCGCCGGCTCGTGCGTTCGTTGGGGGAACTATTTGGACATTTGGAACGTGGCCGACGCAATCTCGCGGCTCATGTTTCCTATTGTGCTCGCCATAATCACCCTCTCGTTAAAACATAAAATCGTGTACATGGTAGCATGGATGTGGACTGGTCGAGTATGTTGTCCAGGGACAACGGAAAGTAGCCAGCGCAATCCCGCGGTGAAAGACTCCTCTCTCTCTCTCTCACCAGAACATACTCCCGTTAAATTAGCAAAACCTTCATCCCGGATTATAGCCAAGAATGAGAGTTGTGCTCGACAGGCGTAGGCCCGTGCATGCCCTTGGTCTCCCCCGACCAACCACGCAGTCTATGTACTGTGATGGGGGGAGCCATTGTAATATTCCACACCCTAACCCTAACCCTAACCCTAACCTAACCCTACCCTAACCCTACCCTAACCCTAACCCTAACTCTAACCCTAACCCTAATTAGAACCCTAACCCTAATTAGAACCCTAACCCTAACCCTAACCCTAATTCGAAACCTAACCCTAATTAGAACCCTAACCCTAACCCTAACCCTAACCCAAATTTAAACCCTAACCCTAATTAGAACCCTAACCCTAACCCTAACCCTAACCCTAATTAGAACCCTAACCCTAATTAGAACCCTAACCCTAATTAGAACCCTAACCCTAGCCCTAACCCTAACCCTAATTAGAACCCTAACCCTAACCCTAACCTAAATTTAAACCCAAACCCTAATTAGAACCCTAACCCTAAAAAGAACCCTAACCCTAACCCTAACCCTAATTAGAACCCTAACCCTAACCCTAACCCAAATTTAAACCCTAACCCTAATTAGAACCCTAACCCTAATTAAAACCCTAACCCTAACCCTAACCCTAAACTAAATTTAAACCTAACCCTAATTAGAACCCTAACCCTAATAAGAACCCTAACCCTAACCCTAATTAGAACCCTAACCCTAATTAGAACCCTAACCCTAACCCTAACCCTAACCCAAATTTAAACCCTAACCCTAATTAGAACCCTAACCCTAATTAGAACCCTAACCATAACCCTAACCCTAAACCTAACCCAAATTTAAACCCTAACCCTAACCCTAAACCTAACCCAAATTTAAACCATAACCCTAATTAGAACTCTAACCCTAATTAGAACCCTAACCCTAACCCAAATTTAAACCCTAACTCTAATTAGAACCCTAACCCTAACCCTAATTAGAACCCTAACCCTAACCCAAACCCTAACCCAAATTTAAACCCTAACCCTAATTAGAACCCTAACCCTAACCCAAATTTAAACCCTAACTCTAATTAGAACCCTAACCCTAATTAGAACCCTAACCCTAATTAGAACCCTAACCCTAACCCTAACCCAAATTTAAACCCTAACAATAATTAGAACCCTAACCCTAATTAGAACCCTAACCCTAACCCTAACCCAAATTTAAACCCTAACCCTAATTAGAACCCTAACCCTAATTAGAACCCTAACCCTAACCCTAACCCAAATTTAAACCCTAACCCTAATTAGAACCCTAACCCTAATTAGAACCCTAACCCTAATTAACCCTAACCCTAACCCAAATTTAAAACCCTAACCCTAACCCTAACCCTAACCCAAATTTAAACCCTAACCCTAATTAGAACCCTAACCCTAATTAGAACCCTAACCCTAACCCTAACCCTAACCCAAATTTAAACCCTAACCCTAACCCTAAGCCTAACCCAAATTAAAACCCTAACCCTAATTAGAACCCTAACCCTAACCCAAATTTAAACCCTAACCCTAATTAGAACCCTAACCCTAATTAGAACCCTAACCCTAACCCAACCTAACCTAACCTACCCTAACCCTTAACCCTAACCCAACCCTAACCCTAACACACCTTAACCCTAACCCTAACCCTAACCCAAATTTAAACCCTAACCCTAACCTACCCCTAACCCTAACCTAACCCTAACCCTAACCCAAATTTAAACCCTAACCCTAACCCTAACCCTAACCCAAATTTAAACCCTAACCCTAATTAGAACCCTAACCCTAAAAAGAACCCTAACCCTAACCCTAACCCTAATTAGAACCCTAACCCTAACCCTAACCCTAACCCAAATTTAAACCCTAACCCTAATTAGAACCCTAACCCTAATTAGAACCCTAACCCTAACCCTAAACTAAATTTAAACCTAACCCTAATTAGAACCCTAACCCTAATAAGAACCCTAACCCTAACCCTAATTAGAACCCTAACCCTAACCCTAAACCTAACCCAAATTTAAACCCTAACCCTAATTAGAACCCTAACCCTAACCCTAACCCTAACCCAAATTTAAACCCTAACCCTAATTAGAACCCTAACCCAAACCCTAACCCTAATTAGAACCCTAACCCTAATTAGAATCCTAACCCTAATTAGAACCCTAACCCTAATTAGAACCCTAACCCTAACCCTAACCCTAATTAGAACCCTAACCCTAACCCTAACCCTAACCTAAATTTAAACCCAAACCCTAATTAGAACCCTAACCCTAAAAAGAACCCTAACCCTAACCCTAATTAGAACCCTAACCCTAACCCAAATTTAAACCCTAACCCTAATTAGAACCCTAACCCTAATTAGAACCCTAACCCTAATTAGAACCCTAACCCTAACCCTACCCCTACCCCTACCCCTAACCCTAACCCTAACCCAAACTTAAACCCTAACCCTAACCCTAATATTCCACACCCTAACCCTAACCTAACCCTAACCCAACCCAACCCTAACCCAACCCTAACCCTAACCCCAACCCTAACCTTAACCCAACCCTAACCCTAACCCTCACCCTAACCCTAACCAACAACAACCCTAAAACAGTACTTGGTGGGAATTAGAAAGTTGATTGGTGTTTGCTACCAGGCATGACAGGGGTGTTATAAGTGGTTGCTAAGGAGAATTACGTGGTTGTTAGGGAGTTGATAGGTGGTCAATTAAATAATTATTATTTAATAATTTAAATAAAATTATTTTAAATTTTATATTAAATAAAAAAATTTAATTAATTTTTTTTTAAATAAAAAAATTATTTTGTAATTGAAGAGACATCTCTCATAATCCATATTGTGGATTATGGCTATCGTTGTATGAATTTGTATACAGTCTGATGAGCGTGTACCGTTCAGCAGTTTCGGTTTGCTATATATGTAAAACAGTGGCTGTGACAAAGGGTGCGGTGGCGTATAAGTGTAAACGCATGAGAAACGCAGATGGAATATGGCCAGTGTATGTACTCATGGATTTGACGTCCATCCAACGAGCCTTGACTGACAAAAGAATCAGCAAGCCCGTAGAATTATAACTCCCTAGGTCGCAACTTGTGTAGCCTTCTGCCGTGCTCCGTTTTGTCTGTTATTTCGTGGAGATGCACTTTCAGTGTTTGTAAGGTTTATAAGACATTTTGATAGGCTTATCTGCAGGCGGGAATCCTCTTCGCTGTTTTGCTAAACTAGAACCGGAAAACATGATAGTGGAGAATACGAGCAGACGCATATGTCCCAGCAGGCTTTGCTTATGAGAAAATAACAACAGTGTGAGATAAATTAGGATGAAATTATGAAATAGCGTAGTTGAAACAATATGTTTTTAGCAGAATGGGCATGTAGGTGAAGGTTGACATGATCACAGAGTATAGTGCGAAGTAAATGGAGTGACCATGAGCGAGCTTATATTCCTTATCGAACGGTATATATAACAGTCGCTATAAAGTGTTAGCCGTTAAAGTGGAGGGTTAAGTAACGTGTGAAATCTATTGCACTGCAGTGTTTTTTTTTCATGTTCAGTACTAGTAGTTATAATTATGAGTGAATCATGATTTTAAATGTAATGTTTTAATGGGGAGTTGCAGAACGTACATACGTAGTAATTGTTTGTATGTGGCTAGATAGAGAACAGGGCGAGGTAACATGAATGTAGAAACGTGGCGTTTGCTGATAAGAAGGTTTTGTACAGTAGCCAAGTGAAGAAATGCAGTTAGTAGAAATGGCACAGTGATCAACTGGTGTAACTTTTTCATAAAAGGAATACATTTGCCGTCATGAAATGCATGTGGGTGGCCGTGAGTGAGTTTTGGTAAAGCAAATATAAGCATAAGAGAACGTTAGTGTAAAAGAGGGAATTATCTGCCTGAGTGCGATGCGGGATTCGATCCTTAAACCAGACGTTTACCAGTCTGTCACTTTGTTAGGGCAGCACCATGACATAGCTATGCAACGCGTGAAATATCATTAGCAAACCTGTCCGTGGTTTTAAAGAAGAACACAGGTGAGTAAGTACAGAAGAGCTCCCGTTGAATGCATATGGCTTTGCAATATTGTAGCCGGTTAACAATTGAACGTGCAGACGGTACGTCATAATACAGTGTATACGTTCGGTGAACGGCGGGTAGATATGGTGCAAAAGCAATAATTGAGAAATAGTAGACAATTATTAGTGAGGGTAAAAGCAGGTTAAAGAAACATGCTCCTAGCTGGGCTTGAACCTCCAACCCTGTGTTCCCAAGACTGTAACCTTACCCACTAGGGCAAAGGCGGACTAGCTGTTTGTACTGAAAATGTTTCAGAGTAAAAAGGTATGGGTATTTTGCATGTGTATGCAAGTTTTTCATTGGGTCGTGTAGGTGAAGATTTGGCGGGTGTTGGTAAAATGTCCAATGGGGAGACATGTTATTAGTGGGATAGGCGGCAGGAAAAATAAGAATGAGAAGAAGAAGAAAGAGAAGAAGAAGAAGGAGAAAATGCAAAATCCCCTTAGTTTGGGGCTTTATTGTGTGGACATGTGAAGTTGTTTATGAAATCTGTCTGTTGAAATGGGTGGTTATTTCTGTGGGGAACCCTGAAAAGTGCCAAACTCTCAGTGCTGTATAGGTATGGGGCATGCCCCTGCCAAGGCGTAACTTGGCGGGATGGCATACCTGCCATCCCAATACATATAAAGCAAACCGAAACTGCTAAACAGTACAGGCTCATCAGACTGTACAAATTCACACAAGGATAGCCATAATCCACAACCGTTTCTTACAGGGTCACTTCGCATTTCTCACTCTCATAATAAAACGCTTTGCAAAAAGAAATGATATCTCACAAAAAACACGTTTTCAACATACAAAAATGCCAAGTTACTCAAAAGTATTGATATCAAAATGACATCAAGTTACCATTTTACAATGTCATGCAAACTTTGTAAACCCTAACCCTAACCCAGCGTACCTGCAGTGCATGAACCATTCCACAGGGTGGCAGCAGAGGACCACTTATAAATGAATTGTTCCCATGTGATGACCGTTTGGCCGTGTAGAATGTAATAAGACAGCGTACCTGCAGTTCACAAAACATTCCACAGGGTGGAAGCAGAGGACCACTTATAAATGAATCGTTCCCATATGAAGAACGTATGGCCATGTAGAGCATGGCATGAAATGGCACGTCTTTTCTATTGTAAGGAATCCATATTAACACAGCGATCGTCAGCCAAATGGCTGATATAACTACACTATGGATCGATGGATCGCTACAGCTTGTTCCCACTTGTATTGAAAGATAGAACTCTACATTAACAACGTGTTCCACAAACCTTCCACATATAGCTAGCGTCGCAGCTAACCAAAGTGCAATATTTGTAGTTAGCATAGCCTCACAGTCACAAATAATATTGTGGCGATCCTGACAAAGACTAAGCTAGCTAGCTAGCTAGCTATCTAGCTAGCTAGCGGGGCTGCAAAGCAATTTGGCGGGGGTTGTATAAAATGTATATTATTGTTGTAAATAGCCAAACTGTTAGCATGTACATGGCGCTGCTTAACTGTAAATAGCCTGTGGGATTTTGTAGTAGTCTTGTAAATAATCATGTTCAAACGCACTTATGTATAACAACTGTAGCATGAATGAGTGTCTCTGTTAGCTTGCTGGCTAGCACCGAAGCACCAGACCGTTACCCTCAGTTCACCTGCTATTCTGTTGTACTGAGTGACGTTGTTACAAAACACAGGGCCAAGTGACTTGAAAGAATTGAGGAAATATTGGCTAGCATTGCTTTGAAATACATCTTATGTATACAAACAGTGGCTGTGACAAAGCGCTGGCGTAAGTGTAAACGCAACAGAAACGCAGGTGAAATATGGCCAATGTATGTACTCACGGATTTGACGGCCATCCAACGAGCCTTGATAGAGAAAAGAATCAGCAAGCCCATAGAATTACAGCTGCCTAGGTCGCAACTTGTGTATCCTGCTGTCCTGCTCCGTTGTCTGTTATTTCGTGGAGATGCACTTTTAGTGTTCGTAAGGTTTATAAGACATTTTGATAGGCTTATCTGCAGGCGGGAATCCTCTTCGCTGTTTTGCTAAGCTAGAACCGGAAAACTTGATAGTGGAGAATACGAGCAGACGCGTATGTCCCAGCAGGCTTTGCATATGAGAAAATAACAACAGTGTGACATAAATTAGGACGAAATGATAAAATTGCTTAGTTGAAACAATATGTTTTTAGCAGAATGGGCATGTAGGTGAAGGCTGACATGATCACAGAATATAGTGCAGAGTAAATAAAGGTAAATAAAGTGACCACAAGCGAGCTTAGTTTCCTTATGGAATGCTATATATAGGCTAATAGTCGGTATAAAGCACCAAAGGTTAAAGTGGAGGGTTAAGTAACGTGTGAAATCTATTGCACTGTTGTGCTTTTCTCATGTTCAGTAACATGCATGTAGAAACGTGGCGTTTGCTGATAAGAAGGTTTTGTACGGTAGCCAAGTGAAGAAATATAGTTAGTAGAAATGGCAGAGTGATCAACTGGTGTAACTTTTTAATAAAATGAATACATTTGCCGTCATGAAATGCATGTGGTGGCCGTGAGTGAGTTTTGGTAAAGCAAATATAAAAGCGAAAGAAAACGTTAGTGTAAAAGAGGAAATTATCTGCCTGAGTGCGAGGCGGGATTCGATCCTTCAACCGGAGGTTTACCAGTCTGTGACATGGTTAGTGCAGCACCGTGACATAGCTATGCAATGCGTGAAATATCATTAGCAACGACCGTACCTTTTCTACTCCTGAGCAAGATGGCTGGGGGGGGGGGGGGGGGGGGGGAAGTGTATTCCTGCCTCTAACTCGCAACCGTGGCCGATTTAGTATCTCCGATTAACCTGTCTGCATGTCTTTGGGATTGGGATTGGGGAAACCGGAGTGCCCGGAGGAAACGGGGAGAACATGCAAACTCCGCACAGAGCCGAGATTCGATAACACGACCTTCTTACTGTGAGGCCACAGCGCTACCCACTGCGCCACCGTGCCACCGATTACAATGCTTGCTTGGCAAAGCTATCAAGGATGATCAAGGATGACGTGCCCTTAGCTTCATAGCTCCAGGCTAGCTCCGGTAAATAGGCTACTTGCACAATCGCTTCCTTCCCGTAATTAGTAGGCTACTGCTCGGTTCTTTCCGGTTTAGCAATGGCGACCTTCTACACCAGCTGTCAACAGGAGCTCCCAAAGATAAACATCACTCGCGTTTATAGGATTTTCACGACTAAAGACTCAACCTGCAAATTGGAGAAAGGCTATTAATTATATGCCATGTCCTATATTCGCAACTACGAAGGTAAGAAAACAACTATTAACTGACTGACTAGCTAATGCTAATTAACGTCAAATACTAGCCTCCGTTGTACAAGGTCGCTAACATTAACTATCTGTCTAACGTTGGGTAATGTTGTGTGCTTCATCTGCTGTTAATTCTCTACCTACAACATTGTAACATGCTTTCTGAACCGGCGTTATATATCAGCCTTAGCTGGAGTTTTTGGTTAACTATGTAGTCAAAACAAAATTCCCTTCCGATATTGCTTGTGTCGACAGTGCTGCGACAGAAGATGGGCCTTCCTGGTTTGACTATCAGGAGGTGGGCCTTCCTGGTTTGACTGTCAGGAGATGGGCCTCCCTGGTTTCACAGTCAGCAGATGGGCCTCCATGGTTAGGCTTAATGTGGTCTGTTTCCAGATGTGGATGAAGCCTCTAAGAAGGAGATCAAAGACATCCTGATCCAGTACCGCAGGACCCTGCTGGTGGCCGACTCCCGCTGCTGCAAGTTTGGTGGAACTGGAGCCCGCGCTTCCTACCAGAAGTCTTACTGTTAATAATGCTGTCTTCATTTTTATATACAATGAAAATAAAAATGGGTCAAATCAGCTTCAGACTCACTGTTTGTACTGGTCTTTTACTGTGGTTGCTGTTTGTTTTCCAACCAGCCTTTTACTAAAGGTAGGCTTAACATTCCTAATTTAGTTTTCACTGTTGGCTTATTTTTTATTTTTTTTGGATTGCCCTCTATAATTGCACCTGACGTGTCAGAGATCTGGGTCAATCATCAGAGGAGGCAGTGTAGTATAGTGGCTAAGGAGTTGGTCTTGTAACCTAAAGGTTGCAGGTTCAATTCCCTGATAGGACACTGCCATTGTACCCTTGAGCAAGGTACTTAACCTGCATTGCTCCGGTACATATCCACCTGTATAATGGGATACAATGTAAGTCGCTCTGGATAAGAGCGTCTGCTAAATGCCTGTAATGTAATGTAATCAGAGCACACATTACTTTGGCGGAAAAAATCTATTTAATCATGCTTCACCCTGCTGTAATTGATGTTCTGTCTTTATGAACCTGCAAAGTGTTTGTCTGAGTGGTAATGTGGGGATTGATGTTGAATTAAGAATACAGTGATTGCTTGGTACTGATGTTAGAGAGTAGTGGTTTTCAAACTCTGTCCTGTCTGATTTGGCACATTGTTTGCAAAGCACAATTGCAATACCTGAATTCTAACAAGCTGTTCACTTTTTTATGTGAATATGTGGCTTTTTCTTCATGACATCTACAGCCATTTCTTGTCGGGATAAGTAATCCCTCAGATCAACAAAAGCGCAATTAAGAAAAATTTACAGTCCCTTAAAATTCTCCTACTGCAATTGTGCCTGTAACGAAAACCAGCATGTGCGAGTTGCCAGGGCCGAATTAGAAAACCCCAGCTGTACACTACAGTTGTCTTCTGGGGGGCAGTCTTCTGCAAGTAATTCGGGGTAAGTGCTGCTGTTTTGCGCAGTTGAGAAGCACCTGGATGTCTTTAAGCAAATAGTCCTTTTCAACGCTTTTGTTGTGGGTCAATGCTTGATGCTAATCCAAGCCTGGCCAAGCTTTGAAAATAGGCAGGATACCACTTTATGACCCTTTAATGAAGTTGCTCTTTTAAATTTAATTTCATATAGTGTCAGTCATCTGTTTACCAGCAATGTTCAGCCAGTTTGCTTTATTTAGTGCCCATGCGCCTGTCTGTGTTTGTCGACAGAAAGCCCAGTCATAATTCATAATTGTCTTTTGATGTGTATAAATGAGAAGCGCTCTTGACTGTAGTGACATGGTCAAGCACAGTTAACATCAGAGTGCAGGAGCTTGCGAAGAAGGCAGATTCCGACAGGCGCGCTGTTGCACAGATGTTAGTTGTAACTAATCCACCTACTTTCACAGGTAGAATTGCCAAGTGCAGGTAATACAGTAAAGATTTGTTAGGCTCGTCCGCGTGGATTTCTTCTGTCACTCCACTCGAAAATAGAATTCTGACATTCTAACACACGAGTATAGTCAAATGCCTTCATGATTTTACGCCTATTTTCCGTTTGGACGCAGCCCTGAAATTAACATAAAATGGAAATTGAAAGGGCTGCTTCCTTGGATAGTTTTATTCTGCCAGTTTATTATTTTTCAAGGTAGGTTCTCGATCACGTGTGACATAAATGTCAATGGCAAACAACTACAGCTCTGAACATTCGGCTACATTATGTATTTATCTGCTCAGCCTTTCTCTTGCGTGAATGATTGTGTGTTTCTTGATATAAATGTCTGTTCGTAAATGTGAATGTAACATGCTGTGAGGGAAATGTCTCCATGGGAATAAAGAAGTTTTCTATGTATGTATGTACAATATGTCTTTTACATGCAGTATTTACTGTAAGTAGCAAATATACTTCTACATTAACTTCTACATTTAGTAAAATGAAGTTGACAAGCAATTATAAACATATGTTTTCTGGAGGAATATACTTCCTGTAGTTATTTTGTACATGAATTTAAATGTGTTGCATCAGGCAATTAGAAATATTTGAAACTTTGATCTGACAAAGATTAGTTGTGATTTTGCCAGTTTGAGTGAATGAGTTATAGTACAGACAGTATATGTCTTGTATATATGAGTAACTTGGCATTTGTGTATGTTGAAAATGTGTTTTTTATGAGATTACATTTATTTAGCAGACGCTTTTATCCAAAGCGACATACAAAAGTGCATATTGTGGTCACTGGACAACTACAAAACACAGGTTCCATAAAGTACAATACTCATTTCGTACAGCTATTTCTAGCCAAGAACCCAGTTCAGTTCAGGCAGTGAACACTATTCTGACCTAACTTATGCCAAGCCAAATTAGGGAGGAAGCAGGCGAGTGGACCTGGAGGACGGTACAGAACAATAATGTGGAGTTTTGTTTTGTAGGATGAGTTACAGTAACTGCATGGAATTCAAAGGAGGAGGGATTAAGATTAGGACTGAGGACACAACTTCCAGGACAGGGAAATGAGCAAACCAGTGCCCCCACCTCAGCCAGAGGCCCTGGGGGTGTGTGAGAAGGTTATCCTGCATACAGTGCAGCTGGGGTGGCGGTGTTGTCGGAGTGATCGAGGTTTCCGTGAGAGCCAGGAAGTCAAGAGATTTTGTTTTGGCAAAGGCAGTAATGAAGTCAGCTTTCTGGACAGCTGACTGACACTTCCATAGACCACACACAACAGTGAGTTCCTGAGATGTGGACGGGGGTGGGTAGACCAGGTTAGATATGTTGCGCCTGCGGTAGATGGACCGTCTGGAGCGAGGCAACGGGCACAAGGGAATCAGGGTTAAACACATGACAAACTGATGAGGAGTCTGCCTATGCCTATGGCAGCCTCAGTTGAAGTTAAAAAATAGGGGGTGGCAATTACGTAATTGCACTGAGCTCGTTATGGCAGATTAGCACCAGGTGAAGCTACTCGATATTAGCAAGACAATACGGGGCTATGTAACAGTATCACGTGACTGCATACACTGTTTAACTAAAGCACAATTATGTTCTCTAATTAACAACTGAAATAAATTAAAGAGCGATTATCTGAACTAACGCCCAACTATGTTCTCTAACTAACAACAGCAGGAACAAATTAAGTAAAGATGCGCTTTCATGAAATGCGGAGTAGTAGCGACGACAATCAGATGCACAGTTCAGGAAAAGTTAAGAGAAGCGAAGTTTAGAATTTGCAGCATCCATTATTGAATATTAGAAATATTGCTGTTCTCAGTGAAATATTGCACAGCGTTAGTCAGAGACCCGTGTGCGTGCATTGATATGTGAGTTTCCTTCCATTCTAGACTAATGATTCGAACATAAATTCGCGTTTACAAGTCATTCCCTGATAAATCGTAGCAGTGCTAATTATTCATACAAGTTCATTGCTGGTTTTCCACATGTTAGCCGCATACGTAGTTTTAACGTGTTGGCTGCGTAGGTAATTAACTTATGTGTAATTATACCAAAGAGAACGTATTGTTACGTTTATTATTGTTGTCAGTTACCCTGATTATTATTTTAAACTGAGAGCGTTACTAGCTGATAATTGTGATGCATTGTACTGCTTAGTTTCAGAGCTTCATATTTCTTGTGTGTGATACATATATATACAGTATGTAATACTGGAGTTCACTGTTACTTAAATGTGTGAATGACATATATGTAATATTCCTTTTATGTATGTTAATAGTAATTCTGTTAATGCAGCATTATTATTATAGTACATTTGTGATTGAAGTTATGCCATTGTTTTGTATGTTTATAGAACCCCACACACGCCATCTCTGAGGACAAAGGAAGCAGGCTGTATTCAACTTTATTGAAGAGACAGAAGTTTTTGTGCATTCTTACCAGGTGCCCCGTGGAGATTACATTTTTACCCCAGCCATTTAATTCAGCAGGAAAGAATAATTTCCACATCTTGTCCACCTCCACAGTCATCGTGTGCAGTGGCTAAAAAGATGTAATATGCTCTGGCCCGCTTCCGGCTAGCAGGAGCGACGACGTCCTGTCAGTCAGCTGTGACCCCACTTTACATGGGCTGGCTCTTGATAGGCGGGTATTGTTGTCCCCCCCTCATGACTGCATGAGCTCTCGATCCCTGTCCTAGTAGCTATGCAGCCACAGACTATTCCTGGCAGGGCCCGATTGTAATTGTAATTCCCCAGTTCATACCGTTGTCACTTTACCCACTGATTGTTTTGTTTTAATTCCCTAATCACCCCCATCTCTAGGTTAACCCAGACTGGTACGTACCGCTCGTATCTGATCTGGGGGAGACTGGAGCAGGCCCCAAGATGTAGACCCTTCTCAGGCTTGACTCGGGTGGTTGGGCTACCTAGCGGTGTTAACAAAAACCACTTGGGTCTGGCAAGGTAAGTATCCAGCCCCCCTGGGTCCACTTGGACAGCACGCAGGGTGTGGTGGTCTGGGGCCACAGACCTTAAATGGTGCCCAATTTTCTATCAGTGACTAGCACCACCCACACACCAGACCATCTTAGACTACACACGTGAATCTGACTAACCAAAACCAGTTTGGACTCTTTCAAATTTCTGCACCACTCTAAATTGTGACATTTGAATAGATGGTGTAATATATTGACTATTTTATAGTTTTGTGCCTAATTAGGTGGTAAGTTATACTCAACTGTACGTGGCGCATCCGTTTTTTAGTTGTTCTTTCAATCCAGCATAGAGTACAAAGAATCACGGAAGTTCAAGAGCTAGCTCAAATGCAGCAGCAACATGGACCCTGTAAAAGAAACAAAGAAATGTTAATAAAAACGCCTTAAATAGCTAATTAGTTGTTGAGTGCAGTGAATACACAAGATTCAACAGATGGTTCTAAACATAGGTGGTTCGGTTAATGTAAAACAAGCTATTAAAACCTATTAAAACATTAAAAGCTAAGAAAGCGTGGACAAGACTTGCAATATACTTAGACATAAACACAGTAGGATCTAGGCACATGCAGTTAGTATGTGACGGGGAGCCGTGCATGCAAAGGGATAGAAGATGGGTCTATGGCTTCACCGATAGAGCATAGTGACTTAAACCTCTAGCCGGCATTTATACAAGTAGCTATCGCTCGGCCCACTTGTTCCAGCCACCATCTTTGTTGAAACAAAACCGTAAAGCCCTACCGCAGTGTATTGTGGGATTTTGGGCTCCCGGATAGTGTACAGAGCTTGTACACAACATTTTGCAGTGCATTGTGGGGTGGATGTGGTTCACTATATTGTGTGCTACAATTGTTTCTCAAATGGGACACTTCAATAATGGCTGATACCAAAAGTAGTGCACTATAAAGAGATTAGAGAGTGATTTGGGATGCAGCCATAGTTGTCAGTCTAGGGCTGCTGAGCACCACCCAACTCGCGTTACATTACATTACATGCATTTAGCAGGCGCTCTTATCCGAGCGACTTACACAACATTTACATAGCATTTTTTACATTGTATCCATTTATACAGCTGGATATATACTGAAGCAATGCAGGTTAAGTACCTTGCTGAAGGATACAACAGCAGTGGCCTACCCAGGAATCGAATCTATCACCATTCGGTCACAAGCCCAGTTCCTTACCCACTGCTACACTGCCGCCCCGCATTTCCAACTGATATTCCCCACTCAATAACACACCTACTGAGAAAACTCTGAACATAGGGGATAGTATTTTGAGAAACGTGAAGCTAGAGACACCACCGACCATAGTGCAGTGTATGCCTGGTGCTTGAGCTACAGACATTGTATTGATCTTTGTATTGGTGTGTGCAGTGGCTAAAATGATGTGTCGGGAAGTAATATGCTCTGGCCCGCTTCCAGCTAGTAGGAGCGACAAGGTCTACAGTAGGATATCGTCACTAAATCACTGGCTGTCGGAGTGGTGCTTGTCTTGTGGTGTAGGGTTTATTAATAATTGGCCCGATTTCTGGGGAAACGCCTGGTCTTCTGAAGAGAGACGGACTCCACCCGAGGTGGAGAGATTCTTGTGTCCTATCTAATAACACAGCTGCTAGTCTTAGTAAGGCCAGATCCTGACACTCCATCAGGGCACCGGCCAGGCCGCAGGCTTCTAACCCTACGTGTTTGCCTGCTTGTTTCTCTCTGCCCGTGTCTCAGACATGGCCCTACGTCTTTGTCTGCAAGGTGCGTTTCAGAGCTAGCTAACAGAAATAGCATGTTATCCAAAAGCCCCTTTA
>CM045896.1:42500-87500 GCA_025169545.1 Anguilla japonica
ACTCTAAAAGAGATGGAAGATTCCATTAACCAAAATCAGTTCTGGGAAAAATGGAATAACTTAAGTAATAAAACACCTGAAGAATTAGCCATCCAAAATTGTGAAATTTGGAAAAACCATTTTAAAAACCTATATACAGAATTCTCTCAGGATAATCTCAATTTGGAACAAAAACTACTTCAAGAAAAACTGAAGATACTTGAATCAACAATCAAGGACAACCAAAATCCCCGGCAACCCAAAAAACCAAAAAAAAAAAAATAAAAAAACCAAAAAAAAAAACAAAAAAACCTTTGCCCCCCCCACTTAAAAAAAAAAAAAATTAAAAAAAAAACCCCCCCCCGCAGAAAACCCTCCTTAATTAATTAAACAAAAAAAAAAAAAAAAACCCCCCCCCCTCCCCCGGGGGCCGGGGCCTTATCCCCCCACCCCACAAAAAAAAATAAAAAAAAACACCAACACCCAACCCCCCTCTGGGTTTGTTGGGAGTGATATAGGGTGTTATTTATTTTCTAACCCCACCAAACCCCCCCACCCCCCCCCCACAAAACCAAATTATTTATATAAAAAATTAATTTCCAACCCACCCAAAAAAAAACCACAACAAAAAACAAACCCACACAAAACCCAAAAAAAAAAAAAAAAAAAAAAAAAAAAAAAATAAAAATTCTTTCTTTTCTATTAAAAAAAAAAAAAAACATCACACCACCCCCCAAAACCAAAATTAAAAAAATCAAAAATGTATTAAAAAGGATAAAAAATATAAAAAAAAAAAAAAAAAAAAAAAAAAAAAAAAGAGAAAAATAAAAAAAAAAAAAAATATATAACTCCTCACCCCTGATGTGGGGGGAAGAATGCGGGAACAAATTTGAGTCCAACATTGTTAACCAGACTCCTAACAAAAAAATAATGTCAAAAAAAAAAACAAAAAAAAAAACCCAAAAACAACAAAACCCGTCCCCCCCTGCCCCAAAACAAAAAAAAAAAAACCAAAACCCAAACCCCCCGAGGCCCCGCCACCCCTAAAAAACCCCCCCCCCCCCAATATTTATATCAATGAATTAGCGGTGTTACTGGAACAATCTTCAGCTCCTGGCCTCACCCTAAACAACACAGATGTTAAATTCTTGCTCTATGCAGATGACCTGGTCCTGCTGTCACCCACTAAACAAGGATTACAGCAGAACCTGGATCTGCTAGAGCAATACTGTCAGAACTGGGCACTGACAGTAAATTTGAAAAAGACAAAGATTATGATCTTCCAAAAAAACCCAAACCCCAAGAAAAAAAAAACCCCCTTACACTTAAAAAACCCCCCCCAAAAAAACACAAATACAAAAAAAAAAAAAAAAAAAAAAAAACGCCGGCCCCTGGCCCTTCCCCCAATATATAAAAAAAAAAAAAAAAAAACCCCTGGCCTAAAAAAAAATAAAAAAAAAAAAAAAAAAAAAAAAAAAAAAAAAAAATTAAAAAAAAAAAAATTTAACACCCAACCCACCATCCTTAATGGGTGAGGAAAGAGGGAAAAGACCCCCAACAAAAAAAAAAAAAACAGAAAAAGAAAAAAACCCAACCACCCCCCCCCCAAAAAAAAAAAAAAAAAAAAAAAAAAAAAAAAAAAAAAAAAACCCCCCAACAAGGACCAAGGGGGGATATATAAAACAAAACAAAAACCAAAAAAAAAAAGGGCATTATTGATTTAAAAACTTGGAGAATCTAAAAAAAAGAAACCAAAAAACCCCCAAAATATAAATCCCACACCCAAAAAACAACCCCACGGAAAAAACCCCCCCCCCCCTCGGTCCTGTCCCCCCCACCAAAAAAAAAAAAATATAAAAACAAACAGCTTCAGACCTGCACTGCCTCAAAACAGCCCATTAGAGTCAACCAAATTATAAAAAAAATAAAAACCCCTATCTGGACCATTGAAAAAAAAAAAAAAACCCCAAAAAAAAATTAAATTTATATTCCCCAAAAAAAAAAAAAACACAGAAAGAATAATTCCCCCCCCCCAGAAAAAAAAAAAAAAGAAAAAAATATTAAAAAAATAAAAAACAAAAAAAAAAAAACTTTATATATAAATAAAAAAAAAAAAAAAACTAAAAAAAAAAAAAAAAAAATAAATGCTGTTATTTGTACTGTATTTTTTATTCTTTTTTTTTTTTTTTTTTTTTTTTTGTATTGTTACATTTACCATTATTATTTTAATATTATTGTTATTTTACGTATTATATATGTATGCTTTGGCAATAAGTACGTTTGTATTTCATGCCAATAAAGCAACTTAAATTGAAATTGAAAATTGAATTGGTCTTGCCTGGTGTATTGGAACAAATGAAATACTCTCAAAAAGTGCAAACCCCGCCTTCTGATCATATTGGCTGCTTCAGTTACACCAGGCAAGATCAATAGAGCACAGAAAAGTATTTGAATCCAAAACAAATATGTATTTGACCCAGGCCTGGTCCATATTGAGTTGAACGCCTAAGCGTGGAAATACTTTTTCCTCTTTTGAAGTTCTTACTATGAACTCTGTACAGCCTGATATTGCTAAAATAAGTGGTTGCAGGCAGTCATTTTTTCTTGTGTCTGTTTACAGGCCACCTGGGCCTTATTCTGATTTTTTAACCTGACAAAATGGAAAACTACGGACCTATTTAAAACCATCCGTTTTTATCTAAATTATTGGAGAAAAATGTTGCTAAGCAACTTAGTGCATACCTTAGCTCTAACAGTATCCTTGAAATATTCCAATCAGGGTTTAGACCCTACCACAGCACAGAAACTGCACTTATCAAGTCTACATGATCTACGGTTGTCAGCCAACTGTAAGTCTGTGTCGGTTCTTGTACTCCTCAACCTGACTGCAGCTTCTGATACAATAGATCATGAAATTCTACTGGACAGACTCCAGGCCTGTGTTGGACTTTATGGACAGGCACTCACATCGTTCAGATCATACTTATGTGACAGGAAACATTTTGTTAAATTAAAAGAAGAAGAGTGCAGCTACTCAACAATGAAATACGGTATTCCACAAGGATCAGTGCTTGGACCAGTACTGTTCTCACTATATATGCTACAACTTGGAAATATTATCCAGGCACATGATTTAGATTTTCACTGCTATGCGTACGATACACAGATTTATATTTCTATGAAACCTGGCGAAGCACTGCCACTTTCACAGTTAGACGCCTGTATTGTAGATATCATGGTTTGGATGCTTTCTATTTTTCTGGTCCTGAAATTGGATAAGACTGAAATGTTGCTTTTAGGTCCCAAAATATTAAGGGAGAAAATGTCTACTCATACCCTAAACTGTGATGGTTGTTCTGCTGAACCAAACATGGTTGTTAAAGACCTTGGTGTTACCATTGATCCTGATTTAACCTTTGACACACACAAAAACATATCCAGAACTGCTTTCTTCCAGTTATGCAACATAGCTAAAATTAGACATTTCCTGTCAGTGGGGGACGCAAAGAAATTGATCCATGCTTTTGTTATGTCTAGGCTAGATTACTGTAATGCCCTGCTATCTGGCTGCCCTAAAAACCTGTTAAAGATTCTCCATCTTGTGCAGAATGCAGCTGCTCGTATCTTGACCAGAACTAAGAAGTGTGAGCACATTACTCCAGTGTTAGCATCGCTTCACTGGCTACCTGGCTAAGCATAGAATAGATTTCATGGTTTTGCTCCTGACCTTTAAAGCTCTGCATGGACGTGTACCAGTGTACATAACCAACCTACTCCTACTTTATAAGCCCACAAGGTCACTCCATTATCAAGACGCAGGCTACTTGGTAGTCCCAAGAATTTCTAAAAACCTAAAAGGTGGTAGAGCTTTCTCCTACAGAGCCCCACTACTGTAGAACACGCTTCCAAAATTTATAAGGGAGTCAGACAGTCTGAATATTTAAATCTAGATTAAAAACGTACCTTTATGCTCAGGCTTATAATCAGTTATAGTCTGGAGACAGGGTGGGAGAAGGCTGTAGTCATAGAGCATTGTGGGGTGGCATCCTTTCCTTACTGTCACCTGTCAATCAGCTGTGACCCCACTTTACATGTGCTGGCTCTTGATAGGCAGGTATGGTTGTCCCCCCCCTCATGACTGCATGGGCACTTGATTCCTGGGTTGTTGCATGTAAACCTACCAGGAAAATCAACCAATGGTTATCATTTAGTCATAGAAAATCATGGAGGATTGTTTCAGACACACATTAAGATTGTTCTGATTGATTTAGCTCTGATCATGCTCTCACAATGTTTGCTTGAAGGTAATTCCATTTCCAACCACCAGGAGGCAGATGGAAATCAGACAGTACTCTGCATATTTCTACCAAGCACTTTTACTTGGACTCCTTCTCATATAATTGTGCTTGTGAGTGCCAGGATGTATACAATTCAACACAATGTGTAGTCATTTTGTAATAATAATAATAATAATAATACTCAAGTATACTTGAGTTGTCATTCTAAGAGTGCAACACTCGCATTTGAGACATTGGAAAAACCATGTTTCTTGTCTGCAGTACTACCTGTTTTATATATTGTTCAATAAGAAAACACATCTCAATCATGGTTAATATGCTTTCTTTGTAGAATAGACTGTGCTTATGTCAAACGTAGTCTATATGCCCATTCTACAGAAAATTGATTGTTTGAACTATTCAATGAAATAATTTGTGGTCATTTCTTTGGTGCTAGTGTTACTTTCTGATATGCAATGATTGCTGGGAAATATGTCTGTGTATTCTGTTGTCCATTGTCAAGTGTATATTGGTCATAACAGTTAGTGAGGTTTTGTGGTGAATTTTAATGCCTGTTAGCTAGATCAGGAAGAGAGCAAATAGTAGTCCTATCTACAACTAAAAGTATCAAAATGCGTTATAAACACAAAAAGTGGATCTCAGAAGAGAAAAGAGAAAACGGAACTGGAGAGAAAAAGCCAAGTTGCCAAAGTTGGATGGCTTTTTAAACAAGCAGTCGCCAAACTTGCAACTTAAACATGTCAAACAGTCTGTCTGACCACGGATATATCAACAACCTTTCCTGCTCAATTGCTGTCCTTCAAGACATGTTTTAAAAATGAGATAGTCAACAAGCACCTCAGTCTCCTAACTTGCGAGAATGCTTAATATGGAACATCATCTGTTAGCCTTCGGTGAATGTATAGACTACTGGGGTTGTTAAGACATCGCCTCTCACAGTTGCAAGAACAAAATGCTTTAAATGAATAATTCCTCTTTTTTGACAGACACAGTAACTTTTTGGATGTTCCAGTTATAACTGGCAACAAAACCATACCAGCTAGCTAGAGAGCGTGACATGATGTCATTTTCCACTTTTCATTCAAATTAAGACTCTTTGATTCTCGCAATGCTACCAACGGCTGTATGAATATTATAATCAATAACCAACACAAATGTCAGACAAGTATGTGTGCATCTATAGAATGCAGTGCATTTTTCCCCATGTGTTTGGTTCTTATCCAAAACAAATGGCAGAATCCTGCCTAGCACATAATTGGGATCAAAATTAAACAGAAAAGATTGAGTTAATGCAGGCCTGTAAACACACTGTGCCTTGAATAAAATTTGCTCTCCCAAAATCTGTCTGCCTCCCCTAATCACTGCAGTCTATATCCGGGACTGCTCTTCACAAATGTGACATGTGGAAACCTAGGATCGACTGTAAACTAGTGAGCCAGTTTGAAAAAATACACAAGGACCACATAATAAATAATACAACAGAATACAGCTTAGCAAAATAATAAGACTACTGTGCAAAGAATATCAATAAGCACTATAAACAAAAAACGGAAGTGTAATCAGTTGTATGCAGGAGCACATCGGAAGCCTGAAGACCCAGCCGGCCTCCAGAATCACACATGATCATGATTTTGTTCTTCAAGGATTACTTTGTAAAGTATATGATTGGTCTGTTCCGGCATTGTTGTGAATTAATGCAGGGATTAGCATTAATGGTCAGTTAAAATACAAATGCAAGTGTTTTGCTTGTTCTTCATTTCTCACATAAATACATCTATATTTTTCAAAAAGACTGGATTGATGGAAAGAGATAAAAGATGAACTGTTTGAATGTTCTAAATTGATTATACATTTTAACATAATTATCCATTGTGAGGTCATTATTCATAATTGCATTGTTGTTTTACGCATACTGTGGTCTTGGTCAATGTATTGGCTGTCTCATTAGTGCACTGTTTTATTACCTTGCATTCACTTGCTCTGATACATTCTGCCAGTACTTTGGAAAGGATGGTGAAATACAATAAGTAATGCTTCATTGATTGATGCACTGTCATTGACTTCTGTATTTGTCTGCATAGTGCTTTGAACACTGCTGGCCTGATTTCTATATAGTTGAAAGGGAATTATTGTCTTGTGAGAGAACAGTTCATTGCTGACATGCTCAGTAAAGGGAGATTAAGGGAACTTGTATGATTTTTTTCCTATTCATTAAAGGGATTGACAAAGTGAATTACAATACCTGTTTCTTTTTCAGTTCAGTCTGAGCAAGGGGTCATGCTGTAGGTTGAAATGAGCAAAAGGTAAATTTCACACAAATGGCAGGATGCAGTTCTTAACACAGGGCATTGCCAATGTGCAGAGAAGCTTGCCAGGGCAGAGAACCCCGTGCTCTTCATGCCCAGGTCTGCTGCAGTGAGCATGAATGGCATGTTCTAGTGTGCCGAATGGCATGGTCTCCTCATTATGCATTCTGCTGTTCTAGATGGGCCAAATGGCATGTTCTCCTGATTATGCATTCTGCTGTTCTAGATGTGCCGAATGTCATGTTCTCCTTATTATGCATTCTGCTGTTCTAGATGGGCTGAAAGGCATGTTCTAGATGGGCAGAATGACATGTTCTCCTCATTATGCATTATGCTGTTCTAGATGGGCCAAATGGCATGTTCCCCTTATTAGGCATTATGCTGTTCTAGATGGGCCGAAAGGCATGTTCTAGATGGGCCGAAAGGCATGTTCTAGATGGGCCAAATGGCATGTTCTCCTTATTATGCATTCTGCTGTTCTAGATGGGCCAAATGGCATGTTCTCCTCATTATGCATTCTGCTGTTCTAGATGGGCTGAAAGGCCCAGACTCATTATATACCATGTAGTGTTACTGTGGCTCTGAGGGTTAGGGTGCTCTGAAAATGCACTTATAAATGGGTCATTTGTGCATGATCCCCTTCATTTCCACTGACAGACCTTGGCTTGTTCATACTGTGCATCAAGGTCCCCCCTCAGAGTGTTTAGAGACATTTAACAAAATAACATTTTCAAAATAGCAGGATATGAACTGGCCACCTAATTTGGATTTGTGATCTTTTTTATACAGAAAACTCTTAACAATCCGTAGCAGAATATACATGGCAAATTTTACTCTTCACTATTTTCTTAAATACCACATTTAACCAGAAATTGTCATAAATGGACATATATGCTATTGTGCTGGATGCTATAAATCTTTGGCTTTACATAGCCACTTAGAATACATTTAATACAGTATTCCCATACTGTATCGCTGCTTTTATATTAGGACACCTTAAGGTGCTTCTTTATATTGATTATACCTGTAATGGTAATGAGTACCAGACTGCTGCCCCTTCAACAGGTTTCCTGTAAAAGACATTTTAATCTTAGACAACTTGCATAAATAAAGGGTGATAATAATAATAATAATAATAATGTTATTGTTGATTAAATACTTTACCTGATGAACATAATGACACAAGACTATTCTTTTTCATGACCAGCTGTGCATATATTTTTTAGGCAGAGGTGTACCCTGGGATATGTGCCAGGAGGCTGCTGGGGACTGTGGTCTGTGTTGTGCAACTGCAGTCTTTTAGGGCGGCACACTGGTGCATCGGCTTAGCCTTGGAATACCAAGTAAGGTATTTTCACCTGGATTGTTCTCAGAGGAACAGTCTGTTTTTTGGTGAAGGCGGACAGGCTGACTGTGGTGAAGTGTAATTGTTAGGGTTCAGGTTCTGTGCTGGTTGCCCCACCCACTGCTGTGAAAGAGGTGGATATTTGGGCTGCACTTTTAAAAACAATATTAAATAGTCTTCATTTCTAGCATTTCTTTCTCCTTTTGTATTATTTCTGAATTTTTTTCAGCTCCATGAGCTTCTGCGGGAGTTTACTGAAGTGCTCCCTCTGTCTAATTCCAGGACGGTCAGTACACATGACTCTCATAAGATCAAGCTCCAGCCTTCTGTCTGGGTTTCTTTCCTCTTCTTGACAATACTAATGGATGCAACTATTACCATCATCTTGGAGCAGTCTTTAGATGCACCCCAGGCAGTGGCTGGTCCTGTGTCATAAACATCTGCTGACCCATGGGGAAGAAGGCACTGTCACTGATTTGGGTTCCAGCCACTGGTGGTGCTGTGTCCAATCATGCTGTATATGGAGGTAATGTCTGGCCAAAGAGAGCCAATCAGAATCAGGGCCATTCCCTCCCTCATTCGCTCTGTGCTGCATGTTGAGGGGGTGGGGAAACAGGCAGCAGTGCACTGCTCCTCCTCCCATGGGTGTGTACTTATCTCAGCTCTGCTCCGTCACACACGCTAGCAGGTCTGGCTGAACGAGCAGCATCTGACTCACCGCTGGGGAGGGAGGGGGCGGGACGGCACACTGACGGCTGGGGAGGGAGGGGCGGGACGGCACACTGACCGCTGGGGAGGGAGGGGCGGGACGGCACACTGACCCCTGGGGAGGGAAGGTTTGGGACGGCACACTGACCCCTGGGGAGGGAAGGTTTGGGACGGCACACTCGCCGCTGGGGAGGGAGGGGGGGGGCGGGACGGCACACTCACCCCTGGGGAGGGAGGGGCGGGGGGCGGGACGGCACACTGACCGCTGGGGAGGGAGGGGCGGGACGGCACACTGACCCCTGGGGAGGGAAGGTTTGGGACGGCACACTGACCCCTGGGGAGGGAAGGTTTGGGACGGCACACTCACCGCTGGGGAGGGAGGGGGCAGGACGGCACACTCACCCCTGGGGAGGGAAGGGGCGGGACGGCACACTCGCCGCTGGGGAGGGAGGGGGCGGGATGGCACACTCACCCTGGGGAGGGAAGGTTTGGGACGGCACACTGACCCCTGGGGAGGGAAGGTTTGGGACGGCACACTGACCGCTGGGGAGGGAAGGTTTGGGACGGCACACTCACCCCTGGGGAGGGAGGGGTTTGGGACGGCGCACACACCCCTGGGGAGGGAGGGGGCGGGACGGCGCACACACCCCTGGGGAGGGAAGGTTTGGGATGGCATACACACCCCTGGGGAGGGAAGGTTTGGGATGGCATACTCACCGCTGGGGAGGGAAGGTTTGGGATGGCATACTCACCCCTGGGGAGGGAGGGGGCGGGACGGCACACTCACCCCTGGGGAGGGAGGGGGTGGGACGGCATACTCACCCCTGGGGAGGGAGGGGGTGGGACGGCACACTCACCCCTGGGGAGGGAGGGGGTGGGACGGCACACTCACCACTGGGGAGGGAGGGGGCGGGACGGCACACTCACCGCTGGGGAGGGAAGGTTTGGGACGGCACACTCACCCCTGGGGAGGGAGGGGGCACACTCACCCCCGGGACGGCACACTCACCGCTGGGGAGGGAAGGTTTGGGACGGCACACTCACCCCTGGGGAGGGAGGGAGTGGGACGGCATAATTCAGATTGTCAGCTGCTCTTTCTGGCAGCAGTTAGTGTGTTTGTTACGGTGAGGCTTTTTCTTAGAGCTGCAGTCTTGGAGTACTACTGGGTACAGGGTTACTCATTTAGAGAATCTATGGAGCAAATTTCCGTGTTTTAAAAATGTACATTATTTGTAGGGGAGGTCAACAGGGCTGAGATTAACAATCTTTTTAACTACTTGAGGATTTTAAATACAAAACATCTGGTGTGACTTCCTGAATGACTTTGTTCAATGCAATTTTTTGAGTTCCAAGTGTGTATGCAGGTTATTAATTTATTAATACAGGTCATTAATGATTAATTTATGCAGGCGAAAAAGACATGAGATGATTAACATATGAATGCCACATTACCAGAATTTCTGCCATCCATTCATTACATTACATTACATTACATTACAGGCATTTGGCAGACGCTCTTATCCAGAGCAACGTACAACAAAGTGTATAACCATAACCAGGAACAAGTATGACGCAAACCCTAGAGAGAAGTACTGGTCCAAGTGCAGGGAACAACCGCATAGTTCAACTTGGACCCTGAAGGTTAAACTGATTAACACTAACACAACGAGAACGGCAACAACTACTGCTTGTATTTTTTTTTTTTTTCTCCACTGCGTTAAGACAGTTAATGCACCTAAGTCACCTACGAAACAGCTGCCTAGTTACAACCCTAAGCTTACAGTCATTTACAGGGGGGTAGGGAGGGATGGGGAGAGGTGCAGCCTGAAGAGGTGAGTCTTCAGTCGTCGTTTGAAATGGGTCAGTGTCTCAGCTGTTCTGACCTCCACGGGGAGGTCATTTCACCATTGTGGGGCCAGAACAGACAGGAGACGTGTTCTGGAAGTGCAGGTGCGAAGAGGGGGAGGTGCCAGGCGTCCTGAGGTAGCAGAACTTAGGGATCTGGCTGGCATGTAGGGTTTGAATATCTTGTGGAGGTATGCTGGGGCTGATCCCTTGACTGCCTGGTATGCTAGGACCAATGTTTTAAATTTGATGCGAGCTATAACAGGCAGCCAGTGGAGGGTAGTGAGCAGGGGAGTGACGTGGGAGTGTCTGGGGAGGTTGAAGACCAGACGAGCTGCAGCATTCTGAATGAGTTGCAGGGGTCTGGTTGCAGATGCTGGTAGTCCAGCCAGAAGAGAGTTGCAGTAGTCCAGGCGGGATAGAACCATTGCTTGGACCAGGAGCTGGGTTGAGTAGGTGGTGAGAGAGGGGCGGATTCTCCGGATGTTATACAGGACTAAGAGCAATAGCTGAATGGTTTTTGAAGCTTTTTAAAAATTTCAGAGAAATTGTCACACATTATACCATTTATCAAGTATAAATTGTTGACTTGGATGTACTTCTGTAAATACTGCATCTTAACATTGTAATTTATTGAATTGTTTTTGGGATATTTCTTGGGACTATGCCCAAGAATTATACATTCTAGAAACCATGCAGCTTGGCCTAACAGTCCAGGAGAAGTTTGAAGTTCAATTTTACAACTGCTAGCAGAGCAAGGGTCCCCTGCCAATTCAGCTGGAAGTGTGCTAACCGTGCGCTCACAGTGCAGATTTGAGCCTTCTCAGTCCTGTCTAACCGTGCGCTCACAGTGCAGATTTGAGCCTCCTCAGTCCTGTCTAACCGTGCTCTCACAGTGCAGATTTGAGCCTTCTCAGCCCTGTCTAACCGTGCTCTCTCAGTGCAGATTTGAGCCTTCTCAGCCCTGTCTAACCGTGCTCTCTCAGTGCAGATTTGAGCCTTCTCAGTCCTGTCTAACCGTGCTCTCACAGTGCAGATTTGAGCCTCAGTCCTGTCTAACCGTACTCTCACAGTGCAGATTTGAGCCTCAGTCCTGTCTAACCGTACTCTCACAGTGCAGATTTGAGCCTCAGTCCTGTCTAACCGTGCTCTCACAGTGCAGATTTGAGCCTCAGTCCTGTCTAACCGTGCTCTCACAGTGCAGATTTGAGCCTCGTCAGTCACGTCTTATGCCGAATAAGACTGAAAGTTTGCAGCCTTGCATGGGCAGAGGGTTTTAAGCCTGCTAAAGTCCTTGCCGGTAAATTAGTTTTCACATATTAACGCAGTACCTGCTCAGAGGCCACCAGCTATTTTCAGTGAAAGGAAAATCTCTAGGCTTCACCTATAGGCCTGCGCCGCCTGTTGGTAGGGAGGGCAAAACGGAGCTTTAGAATGTCGCCAGCAGTGTATGCGCGTGAGCTTCACAATACATTTCTCACAGAAAAGGTCATTTGTCGCCTTTTTTAGTTCATTACAGTGGTGATAGAAGTGACTAGAATTAAGTGGTACTGTGCTGTTAGCCTTTATTGATCGCCATCCAAGGTTAATGTGAAGTAGCTAGCACAATCTGACAGTACTAACCAATAAAAATGTACTTTGAATGGTACTTGGTCAATCAAACGGTAAATGTGAAAAACAATCGATTATAGTCAGCGGCACCGAAATTTTCTGTCACAGCCTCAATAAACGGCAAAAGTCCCAGTAGAAGATTGAATTAAATCTTTAAAAGATGTATATTTTCTGAAACCTTATCGATTCCGCTTGGCCATAGTGAGTGAAACTAGGCGAACTGAGCATACAGTCGCTATGTAAATTACATCAGAAGGATTCAGCCCTGTTGTTTGCTACCTAAACTTCACAGCACACTCATTTCCGTTAGCATGCTTGTAACATGAAGTGTCTACTTTCAAAATCCATTGAAACCATTCACAAATGACTTGGGACTTTGAAGTTATAAAGCAGGATGTATCAAGTGTCCACTGAAAATACTGACCTGGTTATCAGTCAGAATTCTGAGAGAACCAACTGCCATAAATGACTGTGTAAAATCAACCAGTAAGAGTTATTATGATCTCACTGGTTCAGAACCCCATAAATGTAAACAGTTGAATGTTCAGTGAAATCTATCGGTTTTCGGTGCCGTCGGAGTCCCGATCTTATCATTGATGGAATTTTGGGAAAGTGCGAGCTAAAAGGCCACAAAAACAGCCAATATATCACATTAATATTCCATATATGTACGATCGCTGTTCACAATACGTTAATTTAAGGCTAAACTGATATTTTAATCACAATACTTATGTTAATTTCCGGAAATAAATTTTTCGATTGTCCTCTCTACTGTTGGGTTTAAAATGGTGACTTGCTCTCAGGTACGTGCTTTTGGTGAGTACACACACTTCTGCTGTAGAGTTCATTTTGGGCATAGATGATGGTGTATTGACTTCAAACACCATGGGATTCCAAATACAGGGGCCAGATGGTGGGTCTTTCTACAATCATCCATTTTCAAAACAAATTGAATATGGCCATTAAATGCGGAGTTACAATAAAATTGTGTTACCAATTTCTAAAGTGTAGTGTTTTGGCCACAGTCAGGTGAGCGTGACCAGTGAAGTTAATACCTTTGTAGATTTTACAGCCATATGGAAATTTTAGTTTCAGTTTATAAAAGGCAGAGCTTATGTCTCTGCACGTAAATGGATATCTGGATCTTGCATTGTTTGATAAAGCAAAGTTGCCTCCACAAGTGAGAGCATTTCCTTCCTTACTGTTGAATATATTCTTACACAATTCAGACAAAGTAAAAGATCGCATGACTAATATGTAACATATATGAAACATGTTAATGTGTAATAAGTGATATATGGTCAAATCTAATCCTCAAATTCATTGGCTTTTAGTGGTCAGGTTTAGCCAGGGAATGCCAGGGAATTTACTTGCTTGCATTTTCTTTTTCATTGAAAAAGTGATATAAGAGCTCACATACTCACATTAGAACCAGGAGCCACGCCAGACCTAACTGTCAGGATAAGCACTATGGTTGACTGACTGCATTTCTAGCCTAACCTCTGTACTTGTAAGGAGTGCTGGTCAGTAAATTAGCTGAAATGCAGAGCATTTATGCCCATTTGGTAATGCAAGGTGATGTAAAATTGTTTTATATTTTCATGTGTTGTGCTGTTTTAAATGATTTTCTTTGCTAAGGGCTTGCCAGTTGTCACTGAAAGACTACTTTCCTCTGAAAATCATTCAAACAGCACCCTTCCAAGTTTCCGTCAAAGTTTTTTACTTGTAATTTGAGAAATTACTTCGTACAAATTCGCCATGTTCAGGAAACACATTGTGAAACTTATGAAGCAAGCTTTTCAGGAGCACATTACCAGTAAGTAAGAACGTGAAGTTAAGCACTGCTGTGGAATTTCATTTGTCAGTTCTGAGAAATAAACGTAATGCATGCTTTGGTAAGAAGTCAAATGCAGCAATATCCTTCCTAGAAAATGTGTCTGGTTCTCTGTGACAATTATCATTTTTCCAGTTGAAATTATACAAATGCTCTGTTTGTATTTTGTTTTTCCTTAAATGACCAAACTTCATGTGGAATTTGAAACCGTACAGATGTCCCTTGAGTTTGTAGCATCTGTGGCCTCAGCAACTAAATTATAACTGAACAAACATGAACTGCTGTTGAGCGCTCTTTGTAAATGTATTTCCTTGTTGTTTGCAGTTAGCAACAAACGTATTTCAGTCCTTTGATTTCTTGGGATCCTAATCTCTTACTAGGATGCTGTCTCGGTTTGCCCTATTGAAACTGATGGCTGATTTTTATTCAAAAAGGAAGAAAGTAATCTTGACATTATTGAGACATTGTTCGCCAGAGGACTCAACACCAGCATTGGAGCGCATGGATGACATGATCCTGTCAGTAGGGGCGTGCATTAGAACCAGCTCTGGGAAGGAAGGGCTTCTGCAGTTGTGCCGTCATCTTCATCAGACCTATAAAACACTTCCACAAAAATATCCTGCCCGGTGAAGACCCCCTCCCCTCCCGTCCCCTCCCCACCACCTCACAAAAACACATCTACAAGTGAAGTCAACATTTCAACATTTGCTTTATTTACTAATATTGTTCTTGTTATATTTATTTTTTATTTTCTTAAATCATTTTTCAAAGTGGACATCTTGGAAAATCAAACCTTAAGCCCTTAGCTGCAGTTAGCACATTGTACCTCTTCTCTGTTTGAGAGGAGGAGAGAAGTGGACAAGCGCTCGCCCTCTCTACATGTTCACACTTAACGAAAGAGTGTTCATGTGCAGAGAGTGTGTGTCCTTGTGATTATATGCTCCTGTTATATTTATGCTTATTCTCCTCCCGTAGTGCCCCTCCCCTCCCTTCCGCTGCCCTGTCATCATGGTGCTTTTCTGTGTCGCCTCGCCCCTGAACGCTCTGAATCATGGACCTAGATCTCGGGGGGACAGGGGGGACATGTATCCCCCAACTTTGGGAAGACGTCAAATCCCCCCCCCCCCCCCCCCCCCATATTATCATGTATTTGGTGGCACTGTTAGTATTCTCCCACCCCCCACCCCCCAAAAAAAAAAATCCTATTTATATTTCATATTTCCTGTTTGTTGTCCCGCCCAAAGTTGAAACAAGATCTATGTCCTTGCTTTGAATTACGTGAAACAGTCTGTGTAATGTGTAAATTCTTCCAAAGCCAATCCAGCATTTTCCTTATATTCCTATATAGATCGTATTCATATGTTAATTAATTTGTTTTCAATAAATACCTTTCAGACAATAACTGTACAATCGTACACAGTGTTTGTTTTTGATATCATATTTTTTGGGAGATTTAGTTTCTTAGGAACTAAAACAAACTGAATAATAATGGTAAAAATCCTGACATCATGCATTATTCTCCTCTCTCACTCAATAAAAAATGAAAAGAACTTATGCTTTTTTATTTACACTGAAATTGGCACTCGTCATTTAATTCTTTTTTATTTTGTATGGAACTTGGGATGTGAGTAGAAAGTATGAATAACTTAATACCTGCCATCAGCTGCATGGAAAATACTCTCAGAAAGTCAAATAAACACTTGCAGTAAAAGGCAATTTTGCACATCCAACTTTTGTAAAAAATAAAAGCAACAATAAAAAATAAAATATCCAAGGACAAAATAATCTTTAGAGCTTTTCTACCATCAACCCAAATCGGCCACACACACACAGACATCAGTTTATTTCAGTTTGTGGCAGTTTGGGGAATGGAACCCTGTCAGATCCTCTTTCCCAGGAATTTACTTTCCTCTCTCTTCACTCCCTGCTGTCTATCTCTGTATGGTTATTTATGTTGTTCACCAGCAGATAAAAAGCTGTAGACCTAAGTTTGAAAAACCTTTCTGAGAGCAGCATGGTTTGAAACAGGTAAATTAGACTAAGAAGAAAAAAAAACAGAAACTTAAAAATGGATGAATGGACTATTGTTAAATCCAGTGATTTAATTAAAGAAGAAGGGGGACTGGGCCCAATGTTTCTACATCAAACAGGCGGTTGACATTTGATCCCAAATCCCAAGGTTTTGCATGTTAACAAAAGTGTGTGTGTGTGTGCGTGTGTGTGTGTGTGGTTGTGTGTGTGTGTATATTCAGCGCAGAGACATTTATTCCAAACTCCAGGCTATTTTCCAGACATTTTTTTTCATCAAGTCTGTTTGCATCTGTAATCCCCCCAGATAAGCCCCTCCCTGGCTCACACAGCTGTCCCTCCCGTCTGACCTCCAGGGGCGTGGCTTACGGTGTGTGGGCGGGCCCCGCCACACCCAGACTCCGGGCCCTAGCACAGCCCGATGTACTTGAGATTGTTCTGGATGATGACGTCCGTGACGGCGTCGAACACAAACTGAATGTTGCTGGTGTCCGTGGCGCAGGTGAAGTGGGAGTAGATCTCCTTGGTCTCCTTGTTGCGGTTCAGGTCCTCGAACTGGCGCTGGATGTACACGGCCGCCTCCTCGTAGGTGTTCTGCCCCTTGTAGTCTGCAAAGCAGACGGTCAGCGGAATGCGCTTGATCTTCTCGGCCAGCAGGTCCTTCTTGTTGAGGAAGAGGATGAGAGAGGTGTTGACAAACCAGTTGTTGTTGCAGATGGAGTCGAACAGACGTAGGCTCTCCGCCATTCGGCTCTGAAGGAGAGGAGAGAGGGAGAAGGGAGAGACAGAGACAGAGGGAGGAGGTAGGGAGACAGACAGAGGAGAGAGAGGAGATGGAGGGAGGTGGGAGACAGGGAGGAGGTAGGGAGACAGACAGAGGAGAGAGAGGAGATGGAGGGAGGTGGGAGACAGAGGGAGGAGGGAGAGAGAGAGAAGGAGAGAAGGAGATAGAGGAAGGAGGAAAAGAGGGATACAGAGGGAGGAGGGAGAGAGGGAGATGGCAGAGCATTTGAATTTGGAAATAAACCTATTGAACAAATTTTCCATCCATATAATCACATCAACAACAAAGCAGGAATCTTCTGCATCAGAATGACATGAATCAGAATCTCACACCTAGGAAGGGGAGAGAGGGAGCTAGAAAGAGGGAGGGAGAGATGAAGAGACCTGGTTATTGAAATGTAGACATAAATTCATTTCAAGAAATGACGAAAGGTGGTACATCCACAAAAGCACACAAACACTAAAACTTCAGTGATCCTTCAACCTTTCATGAAGGGAGAGGGAGACTGATTTTAAAGCTTTGTTTGTGCAGCCAGTGATAGTGTCAGCATTAGTTGTGTCAATAACTGCAAGCAGCGATGCAGATCAATTTTCCAGTCAGGTTAGTCCACATGGAGTCCCATGCCTGACACCAAGTGCCTGCACCAGTAGCAGTGAATGTGCCGCATTGGTACATGACCAGAGAAAGTTCTGCCCCATAGTGGCTAAGCACTCAAGAGACCCCGGGATGGAAAGAGAGAGGCGGGAAAAGAAACTGATTATGGAGTCTAATGTCATTCTCCCGAAATTTCCCCAATGGGACAACTTTTCATTGTGAGAGGAATTAGAAATATGATAGACATGTTTTCCAGCCCATGAAAAACCACTGGCCACACCTCTACAGACCGATGAATTATTCAATACTGTTAAAAGCTTCATCTGTAGCCATTTAGAGTACTTATAAGCACCGTGACCGCAAATAGAAAGAATAACTGAACACATCAAATGTATGGGATTATAATTCTTCGCTATATTTATGTCTTGGAGTAATATTGATTAGTTTTTTCTTTTGTTTTACATAAATGAAAAAATATGTATTTATGAATTGGAAGTACTGTATTTGTTGGTTTATCATGAAAACTATACAAACACTGTCAAGTGTTCAGGTACAAGTGATGTTTGGTGTGAACATTTCTGCAGATTTCAGTGAAGGTGGATAAGGTGCAGACTGCTTGATAACTGCCTGCGTGTGACTCACGAGTGATTCATGCAGGGAGTCTGAACTCGCTGCAGATTCACACAAACCTTGTGACTCACGAGTGATTCATGCAGGGAGTCTGAACTCGCTGCAGATTCACACAAACCTTGCGACTCATGAGTGATTCATGCAGGGAGTCTGAACTCGCTGCTGATTCACACAAACCTTGTGACTCACGAGTGATTCATGCAGGGAGTCTGAACTCGCTGCTGATTCACACAAACCTTGTGACTCACGAGTGATTCATGCAGGGAGTCTGAACTCGCTGCAGATTCACACACACCTTGTGACTCACGAGTGATTCATGCAGGGAGTCTGAACTCGCTGCTGATTCACACAAACCTTGTGACTCACGAGTGATTCATGCAGGGAGTCTGAACTCGCTGCAGATGCACACAAACCTTGTGACTCACGAGTGATTCATGCAGGGAGTCTGAACTCGCTGCAGATGCACACAAACCTTGTGACTCACGAGTGATTCATGCAGTGAGCCTTTATCTCATTTTCTAACTGAATTTATTTTCTCGACCTCTTAGTTGGCCCACCAGATTAGACTCTAGTCGTCAGTTCAGAGATAAGGCCCCCCCCCCCCAACTTCCACATGGACTGGCTCACTGTGCTGCTCTCTGTGTAAACGCTGTCTGTTCCACATGGACTGGCTCACTGTGCTGCTCGCTGTGTAAACGCTGTCTGTTTCACATGGACTGGCTCACTGTGCTTCTCTCTGTGTAAACGCTGTCTGTTTCACATGGACTGGCTCACTGTGCTGCTTGCTGTGTAAACACTGTCTGTTCCACATGGACTGGCTCACTGTGCTGCTTGCTGTGTAAACGCTGTCTGTTTCACATGGACTGGCTCACTGTGCTGCTCGCTGTGTAAACGCTGTCTGTTCCACATGGACTGGCTCACTGTGCTGCTCTCTGTGTAAACGCTGTCTGTCTGTTCCACATGGACTGGCTCACTGTGCTGCTCTGTGTAAACAGTGTCTGTTCCACATGGACTGGCTCACTGTGCTGCTTGCTGTGTAAATGCTGTCTGTTCCACATGGACTGGCTCACTGTGCTTCTCTCTGTGTAAACGCTGTCTGTTCCACATGGACTGGCTCACTGTGCTTCTCTCTGTGTAAACGCTGTCTGTTCCACATGGACTGGCTCACTGTGCTGCTCTCTGTGTAAACGCTGTCTGTCTGTTCCACATGGACTGGCTCACTGTGCTGCTCGCTGTGTAAACGCTGTCTGTTCCACATGGACTGGCTCACTGTGCTGCTCTCTGTGTAAACGCTATCTGTCTGTTCCACACGGACTGGCTCACTGTGCTGCTTGCTGTGTAAACGCTGTCTGTTCCACATGGACTGGCTCACTGTGCTGCTCTCTGTGTAAACGCTGTCTGTTCCACATGGACTGGCTGACTGTGCTGCTCTCTGTGTAAACGCTGTCTGTTCCACATGGACTGGCTCACTGTGCTGCTCTCTGTGTAAACGCTATCTGTCTGTTCCACACGGACTGGCTCACTGTGCTGCTCGCTGTGTGAAGTTATTATAACTGAGTTAGGATTGTGGAAAGTTCCCTTGTGTTGGCCCTGTGAAGTTAAATGATACTGCAGAGTGAGAGAGAAGTGTTGTGTCCAATGCAGATATGATCTCATCAGTGTCTCCAGCCAAAATGAAAACCCTTCTCTTGCCAAAAAAAATCTGTTAAATTTTTTCACGCTTGGAGGACCCCGGTGATAATATTCCCACGTGCACGTGCAAGAGAGTCTCAAATATGTGCATGGTCTCCCAGGACTGTCTCCTGTGCCTCTCACAGAGGCTCATCTGTGAGGACACACTGACCATTTCCAGCTGAAATCCAGCTTTTTATGTTTGGAAATGGAACAGAAGCACAAGGTTCCAAATTTATCCACCTTTTATGGGAAAAGGCAGAAAACGATTCCACTGTCAGGGAAAAATAAATCTGTTGTATCTCATGCCTTAGGATCTCATCCCTCGCATTTCATGTTCACTTTTTATCTGGAAATCAGATACAGTTGTATCAATATACCATAGAAGAAGGATGTGTGATCTATCAAATAAGTATTAGAGATAATCTATGTAATTGTGTGCTTATGCTCATAAAATAACATAAGTGCAATTATGGAAATGCTGTGCTTATAGAAGTTTACTACTCTTAAAACGTTTCTGTACCCTTTTTTTCTTGTTTCTCAGAGGCAAATTTTAAAAATATTTGAAGCACTTATGTTCTTGACTAGGAGTGGTAATGATACTTTGATCACCCAGTAATTTGAAATAAAGTATACAAGCCCAAAAAAAAGGAAAAATGGTTTTCTTTGCACAAGTATTTTCATTTTATGTAGCAAAATTCTGGACAAAGAAATACATTCAAGAAATGTTGAAGCTGATTAAAAGATTTCCAACAGTAACATATATTAGACTGCTGAATTATGTATTCTCAATTATGGGACAGCAGAAAATGTATTTTGTGATAGCTACCTCAGTGAGTAAAACAATGGACTGTTAATTATGCAAACCAGCTAATATCAAGTGCGGGGTGTTCGCTGAGAAGAGTAAAAGGAGAGTCGGTGTGAACCTGGAGCTGAACTGTTCACTTTGGGGGTAGAGGAGCGAAGCGGGGGGGACGGTTCTCTCCCCTCCTATTGTCTGGCCCACCGGTGAATAAGCATCAAAGGGTGGTCCGATGAGTGACCTCTGCCACACCCCCCAGTTGGCCACCTGAATTCAGTTCTCTCCTCTGGACACTGTCTGACATTTTGCAGCCTTTGTACTTCTTAGACAGGGGATCTTTTAAACACCAACGCCTCAGTCGGCAAACAATGTCCTCTTGCCACCAGTGAGGATGAGGGTGAGATAGCCCCCCCCCCCCCCAATCTGTGGAATGCTATTTCCAGTCGTTCATTGGCTGACTTTGAGCGCGTCATTCTGCTGGTGATACAGGTCGGCGGTGAACACTGCTGCAGTGTTACGGCTGCACTACAGCAGTGCTACAGCAGTGTTACGGCTGCACTACAGCAGTGCTACGGCAGTGTTACGGCTGCACTACAGCAGTGCTACGGCAGTGTTACGGCTGCACTACAGCAGTGCTACGGCAGTGTTACGGCTGCACTACAGCAGTGCTACGGCAGTGTTACGGCTGCACTACAGCAGTGCTACGGCAGTGTTACGGCTGCACTACAGCAGTGCTACGGCAGTGTTACGGCTGCACTACAGCAGTGCTACAGCAGTGTTACGGCTGCACTACAGCAGTGCTACGGCAGTGTTACGGCTGCACTACAGCAGTGCTACGGCAGTGTTACGGCAGTGCTACAGCAGTGTTACGGCAGTGTTACGGCTGCGCTACAGCAGTGTTACGGCAGTGCTACAGCAGTGCTACAGCTGCACTACAGCAGTGTTATGGCAGTGTTACAGCAGTGCTACAGCAGTGTTATGGCTGCACTACAGCAGTGCTACGGCAGTGCTACGGCAGTGTTACGGCTGCACTACAGCAGTGCTACAGCAGTGCTACGGCAGTGTTACGGCAGTGCTACAGCAGTGTTACGGCTGTGCTACAGCAGTGTTACGGCAGTGTTACGGCTGCACTACAGCAGTGTTACAGCTGCACTACAGCAGTGTTACGGCTGTGCTACAGCAGTGTTACGGCAGTGTTACGGCAGTGTTACGGCAGTGCTACAGCAGTGTTACGGCAGTGTTACGGCAGTGCTACAGCAGTGTTACGGCTGCACTACAGCAGTGCTAAAGCAGTGTTATGGCAGTGCTGCAGCTGTGTTACAGCAGTGTTATGGCTGCACTACAGCAGTGTTACGGCAGTGTTATGGCTGCACTACAGCAGTGCTACGGCAGTGTTATGGCAGTGCTACAGCAGTGTTACGGCAGTGTTACGGCAGTGCTACAGCAGTGTTACGGCAGTGCTACAGCAATGTTACGGCGGTGTTACAGCAGTGCTACAGCAGTGTTACGGCAGTGTTACAGCAGTGCTACAGCAGTGTTACGGCTGCACTACAGCAGTGCTACAGCAGTGTTACGGCAGTGCTACAGCAGTGTTACGGCAGTGCTATGGCAGTGTTACGGCAGTGCTGCAGCAGTGTTATGGCAGTGCTACAGCAGTGTTACGGCTGCAATACAGCAATGCTACAGCAGTGTTACGGCTGCACTACAGCAGTGCTACAGCAGTGTTACGGGTGCACTACAGCAGTGCTACGGCAGTGTTACGGCAGTGTTACGGCTGCACTACAGCAGTGTTATGGCAGTGTTACAGCAGTGCTACAGCAGTGTTATGGCAGTGTTACAGCAGTGCTACAGCAGTGTTACGGCTGCACTACAGCAGTGCTACAGCAGTGTTACGGCTGCAATACAGCAGTGTTACAGCAGTGTTACGGCAGTGTTACAGCAGTGTTATGGCAGTGTTACGGCAGTGTTATGGCAGTGCTATGGCTGCACTACAGCAGTGTTATGGCAGTGCTACAGCTGCACTACAGCAGTGCTACAGCAGTGTTACGGCAGTGTTATGGCAGTGCTACAGCTGCACTACAGCAGTGCTACAGCAGTGTTACGGCAGTGTTACAGCAGTGTTACGGCTGCACTACAGCAGTGTTATGGCAGTGCTACAGCTTCACTACAGCAGCGCTACAGCAGTGTTACGGCAGTGTTATGCCAGTGCTACGGCAGTGTTACGGCTGCACTACGGCAGCGTTACGGCAGTGCTACTGCTGCACTACAGCAGTGTTACGGCAGTGTTACAGCAGCACTACAGCAGTGTTACGGCAGTGTTACTGCTGCACCATGGCAGCGTTACAGCTGCACTACGGCAGCACTACGGCAGTGTTACGGCTGCACTACAGCAGTGTAACGGCAGTGTTACTGCTGCACTACAGCAGTGCTAAGGCAGTGTTACAGCAGTGTTACAGCTGCACTATGGCAGTGATACTGCTGCACTACGGCAGCGTTACTGCAGTGTTACTGCTGCACTACGGCAGTGTTACTGCAGTGTTACTGCTGCACTACGGCAGTGCTAAGGCAGTGTTACAGCAGTGTTACGGCTGCACTATGGCAGTGTTACTGCTGCACTACGGCAGCCTTACTGCAGTGTTACAGCAGCACCACGGCAGTGTTACGGCAGCGTTACGGCAGTGTTACAGCTGCACTACAGCAGTGTTACGGCAGTGTTACTGCAGTGTTATGGCTGCACTACAGCAGTGTTACAGCAGTGTTACGGCGGTGCTACGGCAGTGTTACGGCAGTGTCACGGCAGTGCTACCGCAGTGTTACAGCTGCAGTACGGCAGTCTTACGGCTGCAGTACGACAGTGTTACGGCTGCACTACGGCAGCGTTACTGCAGTGTTACAGCAGCACCACGGCAGTGTTACGGCAGTGCTACTGCTGCACTACAGCAGTGTTACGGCAGTGTTACAGCAGCACTACAGCAGTGTTACGGCAGTGTTACTGCTGCACCATGGCAGCGTTACAGCTGCACTACGGCTGCACTACGGCAGTGTTACGGCTGCACTACAGCAGTGTAACGGCAGTGTTACTGCTGCACTACAGCAGTGCTAAGGCAGTGTTACAGCAGTGTTACAGCTGCACTATGGCAGTGATACTGCTGCACTATGGCAGCGTTACTGCAGTGTTACTGCTGCACCACGGCAGTGTTACGGCAGCGTTACAGCAGTGTTACAGCTGCACTACAGCAGTGTTACGACAGTGTTACGGCAGTGTCACGGCAGTGCTACGGCAGTGTTACAGCTGCAGTACGGCAGTCTTACGGCTGCAGTACGACAGTGTTACGGCTGCACTACGGCAGCGTTACTGCAGTGTTACAGCAGCACCACGGCAGTGTTACTGCAGGGCTACAGCAGTGTTACAGCAGCACCACGGCAGTGTTACGGCAGTGCTACAGCAGTGTTACGGCAGTGTTACAGCAGTTTTACAGCAGCACTACGGCAGTGTTACGGCTGCACTACGGCAGTGTTACAGCAGTGCTACAGCAGTGTTACGGCAGTGCTACAGCTGCACTACAGCAGTGCTACTGCAGTGTTACGGCTGCACTACAGCAGTGCTACAGCAGTGTTACGGCAGTGTTATGGCAGTGCTACAGCTGCACTACAGCAGTGCTACAGCAGTGTTACGGCAGTGTTACAGCAGTGTTACGGCTGCACTACAGCAGTGTTATGGCAGTGCTACAGCTTCACTACAGCACTGCTACAGCAGTGTTACAGCAGCGCTACAGCAGTGTTACGGCAGTGTTACGGCAGTGCTACGGCTGCACTACAGCAGTGTTATGGCAGTGCTACAGCTTCACTACAGCAGTGCTACAGCAGTGTTACAGCAGCACTACAGCAGCGTTACAGCAGGGCTACAGCAGTGTTACGGCAGTGTTACAGCAGTTTTACAGCAGCACCACGGCAGTGTTACGGCAGTGCTCCAGCAGTGTTACGGCAGTGTTACGGCAGCACTATGGCAGTGTTACGGCTGCACTACAGCAGCGCTACAGCAGTGTTACGGCAGTGTTACGGCAGTGTTACAGCAGCGTTACGGCAGTGTTACGGCTACACTACAGCAGTGTTACGGCTGCACTATGGCAGTGTTACTGCAGTGTTATGGCAGTGTTACAGCAGGGCTACAGAAGTGTTACGGCTGCACTATGGCAGTGTTACTGCAGTGTTACGGTGCACAATTTTCACCGGCCGCCTGGCTGCATGTCAGCTGATGACTCATTGAGAACACAGCTGTGTGAGAAACGGCTCGCCTGCTCCACCCACTGCCTCTGGAATCGGGTCACAGGAATCTCCACAGTGCCTTCAGAGATTGGGTGGGGGCTTTCTAACCTGCTGTTCTGTGGGAGCCTCACTTCTGGCTCATAGCTTATTACCCATTGTGATTGGATGAAACGCACAGCGAGGGGGGTGAGGGGGTTGCATTGTGATTGGAGGGGTGGGGGGCTGCATTATGATTGGAGGGGTGCAGAGGGAGAAAGCGCTGCTTTTAGCCCAAAGCCCACAGCTAGCAGTACCCAGCATGCAGCCTCCAGCTGCCTCCACACTCCCTGCACAGTCCCCACACACAACCCTTAATTAAGCTTCAGTATTAATGAAGAGGTTCAGCAGCCTGCTAATTCTTTGTTTCCAGTAAATACAAATCACTGGAGCGTCAGAGCCTCCTGCTTCCAACAAGTCAATTCCATTCAAATAGATTTGTCTTCTATCCATCCCCTCTCCCTCTTTCTCTCTCCCTCCTTCCCTCCTCTCTTTAGTTTAGCAGACTGCCATGATGGTCGAACGCAGCAAAGGCTCATCTCATGGCTTTCTGCCAGTGAACAAACCAACAGTTCGGTATTCTAAAAAAAAAAAAAAAAAGAGAAATAGGCAGCTTTTAAGAGTGAAGGATGATTCTTATTTTCTAAACTGAATTTACATTTACATTTCTACATCTGTAATTTGAGATAAAAGGGATTTTAATTTGTATGTATGATTGCTGAAAAATATCCTATCATCTTTCCTTGGTAGCTTACTGATTGGTATGTTACTCAATGCTAGTAAGCCTTACAATATTATTAACTACTTACTAAATTAATTAGTACTTATGATTACTAGTATTCTTGTTATAGTATCCCAAGAATGCAAGGTCATTCCTGAAGAGCGGTCCGTTTAAGCCCTCACACCCGGTGAGTCTGAGTATGCGAGAGAGAGAGAGCGAACACCATGGCAGTAGAACAATTAGAAGTTTTACATTTAGAGTGTGTCTGTCCCCCATGGAAATCACACAATTTGTTGAAAAACAAGCAACAGTTTTTCTAACCTATATTCCTGGATTCCTGCAGCAGGCCGTCAGTCTGAATCATTCAGGTAACGATTCCTGCAGACTTAATGCATTTGGTCAGAGCCTTTTATAAACAGGTTGGAACAACTGTTGATTGTGTCTCTTGAGCAGGAACACAGTCCGTTGGTGACAGTTTGGAGGTAACTGGCCGTTTGTTAGTCTGGAGGTTACTGGCCGTTTGTTAGTCTGGATGTTACTGGCCGTTGGTGACAGTTTGGAGGTAACTGGCCGTTGGTGACAGTTTGGAGGTAACTGGCCGTTGGTGACAGTTTGGAGGTAACTGGCCGTTGGTGACAGTTTGGAGGTAACTGGCCGTTGGTGACAGTCTGGAAGTTACTGGCTGTTGGTGACAGTCTGGAGGTTACTGGTCATTGGTGATGGTGGTATTTTTATTTTATTTTTTCTTGTGGAACACACATCACAGCAGCCTTGTCAACCAGAAATGGCATGCACCATTTTTTTACATTCTATGGTCTGCAGTGAAACATTTGGTTAAAAAGTAACCAGCGTTTGCTTAACCCTGAACCTTCCCTTTTTCAGAATGGTCAATGTGTGGTCAGTAGACCCACCACTCAAAGGCACAGTTAATCATTAGCTCAACTTGCCTCAAATCATAATCTTATAATAACTGTGTGAAGGTGTGCAAAAACTGTCGGATAGGGGCAACTCTGAAAACTGGCGGTACAGGCAACAAACCCAGGTGGCAAAAGCGGGCTATCTCTTGATAGAACAATCAAAAATTATATTTTTACTTGAGTGAAGTGCAGTAGTTATAAATGGAAATGAGTTCTGTCAAAATATTCCAGATGACACTAATTCATATCTGTCAGGGTCATCTGTAATAATCTGCTAGAACATTACCTCGTATCTCCATGTCAATTGGTGAAATGTCACATCAAACAGAAACTTTTATCTCCGTTTTCACTGAGCCAATTTCCAATTTTTTTATTTCAAAAATTATTTTAATTAATCCAAAGTTGTGAGACAAGAAAATAAAGTCAGGCTGTGAACTTGACTAAAATTATGTTTTGGGAAATTTACTTTTGTTTAGATGATTGATGTCAATATACTAAAGGCTCTGGGCCTGCATTCATAAAACACATGCCCCATAGCTCAATGGATAGGGTTAGGGTTATGGTTAGAGTTAGGGTTAGGGTTAGCTTGTTGGTGACAGTTTGGATAAGTATTTAGCTATTTGACATAGCTCAATGGATAGAGTTAGGGTTAGGGTTAGCTTAGTTGGTGACAGTTTGGATAAGTATTTAGCTATTTGACATAGCTCAATGGATAGGGTTAGGGTTAGGGTTAGGTTACTGGCCATTGGTGACAGTTTGGATAGGTATTTAGCGATTTGACATAGCTCAATGGATAGGGTTAATATATTAGCACTCATGCACCAAGATTCTAGTGATCTAGGGCCTTAATGTTTCATTTACTTTTAGTTTTAAATAAATCTGGGACTCCGCATATCCAGTTCCCACCCCAATTTGGAAGGGTTAATAGTCTGCAACTGCATATGTGCCAAACTCCGGTGCTGATTCAGGAGTGGGTAGACATCCACAGTTCTCCTCTGAAAAGCCTGGCAGCACCACCTGCCTCTTTCACACTGCAGACTACAGCTAAGCTCACACAGAGTGGAGTCAGAGGAAGACCTTTCATATGCAGCTTAGACTGTAATCTGCAGGTACTCGATAGGCCAGCAGGAGTTGCTAGATAGTGATGCACATGGAACCCTATCCAACTACCATTTTGTCCTTATAATGGATGAGGTGTATTCAATACTATATATATCACTATTTGATATATGGACAGGGACAGCACCTCCTAGATCACCACCCCTTTTTTGAGAGCCCTAAAGGATTTAGGCCCAGGTTTGTTCTCAAAGCTACAAGTCCACTACCTGCTAATGAAACAGTCCTTACTCTCCTATAACCAAGCGATTACAGACATTAGAGCCAAATTTTTATGATCTAATTACTGCTCATCAACATAATTCTAGATTCCTATTTAACACAATTGATCATCTTGTGAATTCTGCTCCTGTCACTGTTTCTGTTCCATCCCATACAGAGTGAAAATTTATCCTTTTTTGTTGATAATATTATATCTAATATTGCCTCTTCCATACCTTTTTTTGAAGTCTATTGACCTCAGCCTAACTTAGTGAATTATTTTAACTCCATCTCTATGCAAAACCTTTTTGATATTGTGTCTCATTTCAAACCCTCCTCCAGTCCAGTGGACATTATACCCTCTAGCCTCTTTAAAGAGGTCATTGTGGCCATCAGCACAGACCTACTCCCTATTGTGAATAGTTCACTCTACCAGCTGCATTCCAAATAGTTTAAAGACTGCGAGTGTCCAGCCATGAGTAACTACAGACCCATCTCCAAACTACCATTTATTTTCAAGATCTTGGAGAAAGCAGTCTTTAAGCAACTTTTAGAGATTGAAGACAATAACATCCTTTCAGTTTTGAAGCCTCTACAGTACAGAAACTGCCCTCCTCCTCCTCCTCCTCCTCACTAATGACCTTTTGATGAATGCCGACTCCGGTGACTGCGCTACGCTGGTGCTCCTTGATTTAACCATGGCATTTGAGAGAGCTGAAATGGTTTTCATCTTGTCTAACAAGAGCTTCTCAGTGTCTGTTAGAGATTATGATTCCTTTGGTGCAATGTGGTACTGTGGTGTTCCTCAGGGCACAATTCTTGGGTCAATACTGTTCTCTCTTTACGTGCTACCGCTGGGCCAGGTTATCTGTCAGCATGGAATTTCCTTTCATTATTATGCAGATGATGCCCAGCTGTATCTATCAGTAGGACCTAATGATTTAGATATTTTACATGACTGTATTGCTGATTTTAAGAAATGAATGTCTAGTAAATATTTTTGCTACTAAACTCAGACAAAACTGAAGCTCTTATCATTGGACCTGAGTGCGTCTCCAGGCACATTCGTTAAACTCCTAGTGTTGGGCCTGAATCTAGAAACTTGGGTGTGGTTTTTGATTCAATTCTGAGTTTCAAGCAGCACACAAAACAACTGTCCCAGTCTTGTTTTATCATCTGAAAAATATTTAGAAATTAGGTCCTGTCATGTGAAGACACTGAGAAAATTGTACTTGCTTTTTTATATCTTGCCTTGACTACAGCAATGCTTCTTCTGTTTCGCCGAAAACTTAGGCTTGGCTTCATGATATACAGAATTCTGCCTCTAGGCTCTTAACTAGAACAAAATGCACTTCTCATATTGTCCCGGTGGTCTCACATTACCTTACACTGGTTACTGCTGATATTTAGAATTGATTTTTAAAATTTTAATGTTTACTTTTAAAGCATTGCATGGGCCGGCACTGCTTACATTTCTGAATTATTGGTTCCCTATAGGACAACGAGACCTCTTAGGTCTTCTGACGAGGAACTTCTAGTTGTGCCAGAGTCTAGTTTAAAATGAAAGGGTGGTTGTGCCTGTGCAGTAAGGGCCCCTACGCTCTGCAGCAGCCTTTCCCGGAATGTTAGGTCTGCTGAATCTTTCTCTGATTTCTCCTCTTCTCTTGCTTTGTCTGAAACTGTAAACCATTTAACTTTTATTCCTGTGCTTTCTTCTTTTAATCTTTATTATCTTATACTGCTTTTACTGTGTTTTGCGTTTTTCTTTTTTTTTTCTTTTTTTTTTTTTACTATTTTACTTCATTTTTTTTCTTTATTTAAAGCACTTTGTGCTTTTTGCTGGATAAGTGCTCTATGAATAATAATAATTATTATTATTACTTAAAGAAAATCTTTGAATGCACAAATAGTTCTTTTTTAGTTTGGATAAACTGACAAGCTTTGCCACTGTTTGTATTTCTGAATGTAATATCCAAACTGCGTCCAAAATACCGGTTTGTTTTCCTTTTTGCCTTTTCCATTATCTGTTATCAAGTAATGATCATCTAGCTTTGAGCGCACTGCTGTATAAATGAGCTGGGAAATTTTCTGGAAATTATTAAATCAAAATGGCTCCATTTGGCAAATCTGTATAAATTTCTGCACAATGAAATAAAGGACATCTTCATTAAGAGCGAGAAATAAGGAACATATCCTGTCAGTCATGAATGCAGCCAATTAAATTTTATTATTTGTATTATTATAAGGATATTTAGTAATACTGTAGTAATTTGTGTCAATGAAATATGCATGGTTGCACAATTAATGTTTTGGTAATAAAATAAAAATAAAAACATAAACTGCAATTGTTGTAATATGAGAATAATTTAAGCTCAAACGCAACCCTGGGTTTTTTTTTGTTTGTTTTTTTTTTTGTTTGACTGGCATATTTCCAGGCTTTGAACGCTACAGTCAAGACGATAATTTAATTGAATTCAATGTTCATATTTTATTTATGAATGCAAGTGGGCATTGAAATATGTGCTTACCATACTCCTTTACTCAAATGAAGGGCTTTCATAGATGCAGAAATTCATTTAACTCTTCAAACTGAATGCGTAACATGTATCCTCCTTCGATGCATTGCTTTCCTCTATTCCCAACTCCTTTTGGGCCAAAAGCTAATGCTCTCACACTAACTCTGGTAGCCCCTAGCTAAGGCTCTCACACTAACTCTGGTAGCCCCTAGCTAAGGCTCTCACACTAACTCTGGTAGCCCCTAGCTAAGGCTCTCACACTAACTCTGGTAGCCCCTAGCTAAGGCTCTCACACTAACTCTGGTAGCCCCTAGCTAAGGCTCTCACACTAACTCTGGTATCCCCTAGCTAAGGCTCTCACACTAACTCTGGTAGCCCCTAGCTAACACTCTCACACTAACTCTGGTAGCCCCTAGCTAAGGCTCTCACACTAACTCTGGTAGCCCCTAGCTAAGGCTCTCACACTAACTCTGGTAGCCCCTAGCTCCTTTTTTCCCTCCTTTCTCATTTCCCCCTCTTCTCTTTGCCCCTGCGGTTACCGTCTGCGGCAGGCGTGTTGCAGGTGTGCCCATCACTGCTGTGCTGTGACGTAGCACTATATGAACACTGTGAAACCAGCCAAATCTCTACTGCAGATGTGCCCGTCTAGAGTAGCTGAGAGGGCAGTTCTTAAGAGCTCTTTAATTTGGCTGTGCAGACTCTGTAAACAGCTTCTCTCTACACCTTTCCCCTTGCCCCAGCTCTGGGGGGGGAGTGCAGCCCCATAAACCTCCTGTTATTCTCCAGCCCTACCTGCTGCTAATAGCTGCAGAAAGTAGCTCAGCAGCAAGACAGACGGTGAGGACAGACTGGCCTGTTTTTTTTTCTGGTTGCGTGATGTCAGAGATTAATGGGTCAGCCTCGTGATGGTAAACAGTCTGAGATCTCAAGCTTGCACAGTTATATTAACCACCAGCTCAAGGATTCCAGCAAAGTCACTATGTGCTATTTTGTTTTCATGTGATGTGGAATGTTGGCCATGCATGATGTAATGTAAAAATCATTGGCTGTTTGCCAGTAAGATAAAAAGAAAATGTATAAACTGTGTGCAAGCCACAGGGCCATAAACCATACTGAGGGAAGAGGCAAGTGCACCATATTGCATGTGAAATGTGTATGTTTGAATACATTTTGTAATTCATGCATTACGTTGCTGAATATCCACTGCCGCTGCACTGTCCTGGTTCACACCCCTTCAGAATATGTGTCAGATCGGAATGTTTCAGCCTCAGTGTTAGGAGACCGAACATGGAGCTGAATATCCGCTCAGTCTGTAACATAATCTGTGGTTGTATCACTTTATGAAAATGACTCAAATTACAGCTCTCTGGCATGGCAGCAACCCTCCCCCCTCACCATCAGAGACAGGTCACCTGACCAGGCTCTCTGTCAGAGACAGGTCACCTGACCAGGCTCTCTGTGGGCCATTATCCCCCTCCCTGCCAGGGAATAATGCAGTCTTCCTTCGGGTCTGTCCGCTGCCTCTCCGTTAGCGTTAAAAAAAGGCCAGCGCTCGTCATCCCCGAGCGTTCCACAGCAGCAGCAGGGGCTACATCCCCCCTTTACAAAAAACACAAGCTCCACTGTATGCCTATTCTATCCTTCAGAGTATGTTTCACACTTTCTAAAAGCTCTTTTTAAAATGTTTTTGTTTTGCTCTAGCCTGTTTCTGCCATATCAGCCCCACCCCCAAACACACGCCTGCACATTCTCCATGTAGCCCTGTGCTATATTTCCCCTCCCCCTCCTTTTTCTCAGTCACAGCTCATTGTCAACAGCAAAGGATTAGATGCGTGTGACTGGCTTGTTGCTAGGCAACAGTCTCCATGGCAACTGGCTCAAATTGAAAAGAGGGATGGGAAAAAGGAAAAAAGCTGAAAGGCTAGGAACCGGGATAGACAACTGGACTGTATGTGTAGGGTGTGGGCCAGAAATGAATGATTATATAATAAGTTTAATTTCTTAATGTAGCTAAAAGATTCAGATTAGATTTGACATGCTGCATGTATGTCCAGTGGATGTCTGTAAGCATCCATGATTTATAAATTAATTTGTTTAAAAACAGCAATAATGAATAAGGTTTTGCCCTGCCTTACCATTCTCATTAACAAGGTGCTGCATAGATGTGTGTCTCTCAGCGCTTGCTACCTCTGACCGCTCTGTTTGTACTCAGCCCCACGCTCGCTGTTCAGGCTTGACCTGCTGCCCTGCTGTGGCCTAGTTCTGTGGCAAATTGACCCCGGGCCCCTGCCCCGACCACGCCCCGCACCATACCGCACCGCAATGCTCCATGCCCGACCACGCCCTGAACCGCACCACACCACTCCGCCCTGCACCGCAATGCTCCATGCCCGACCACGCCCTGAACCGCACCACACCACCCCGCCCTGCACCGCAATGCTCCATGCCCGACCACGCCCTGAACCGCACCACACTGCACCATAATGCACCACACCGTACCACACCATACGACACCACACCGTACCACACCATATGACACCACACCGCATCACACCGCCCTGAACCGCACCACACCGCAATGCTCCATGCCCGACCACGCCCCGCACCGCCCCACACCGCAATGCTCCATGCCCGACCACGCCCTGAACCGCACCACACTGCACCATAACGCACCACACCGTACCACACCATATGACACCACACCGCACCACACCTTATGACATCACACCGCACCACACCACCCTAAACCGCACCACACCGCCCTGAACCGCACCACACCATACACACCGCACCACACCACACCGTACTACACACCATACCGTGCCATATCCACCCGTACCACACCACCTGAACCGCACCACACCACCCTGAACTGCGCCACACCGTACCACACCACCCTGAACCGCACCATACCACACCACACCACCCTGAACCACACCACACCACACTGTACCACACCACCCTGAACCGCACCACACCACACTGTACCACACCACCCTGAACCGCACCACACCACACTGTACCACACCACCCTGAACCGCACCGCACCACACCACACCACACCACACTGTACCGCACCGCACCACACTGTACCACACCACCCTGAACCGCATCACACCACCCTGAACCGCGCCACACCACCCTGAACCGCGCCACACCACCCTGAACCGCACCACACCACCCTGAACCACACCACACCGCACCACACCACACTGCACCACACCACCCTGAATCGCACCACACCGCACCACACCGCCCTGAACCGCACCACACCGTACTACACCATACCTTGCCGCACCACACCACCCTGAACCGCGCCACACCATACTACACCACCCTGAACCACACCATACCACACCACACTGTACCACACCACCCTGAACCACCACCACACCACACCACACTGCACCACACCACCCTGAACCGCACCGCACCACACCACACCTGCACCACACCACCCTGAACCGCACCACACCGCACCACACCACACTGCACCACACCACCCTGAACCGCACCACACCACACCGCACCGCACACCCACACCGCACCACACTGCACCACACCGCACCACACCACCTGCACACACACTGCACCTGAACCGCACCACACTGCACCACACACCCTGCACACCACACTGCACCACACCACCCCCAACCGCACCACCACACTAGCACCACACACCCTGAACCCACCGCACCCACCACACCACCCTGAACCGCACCACACCACACTACCACACCACACCACACCACCCTGAACCGCACCACACAACACCACACCGTAGCACACCACACTGCACCACACCACCCTGAACTGCACCACACTGCACCACACCGCACCACACCACCCTGAACCGCACCACACTGCACCACACCGCACCACACCACCCTGAACCGCACCACACTGCACCACACCGCACCACACCACCCTGAACCGCACCACACTGCACCACACCGCACCACACTGAACCGCACCACACTGCACCACACCGCACCACACTGTACCGCACCACACTGCACCACACCGCACCACACTGCACCACACCGTACCACATCATACCGTAACTCCCTGAACTGCACCACACCACAATGCTCCGTGCCGACCACGCAGATTGCACATTTCTCTGAACCCAGGAGGTCACCTCTGGAGACAATGACCTTTCCATCTGGGAACAGCGCTCGCTGCAGCAGCGGCAGACAGGCTTCCACGCTGGCTGCTCAGAGGGGCAGTTTGCTCGGACACTGTCAGAAGCATGCCTCCTCTCGCAATTCAACCACTTCCCTGCGTTGCATAAATAATGTTTTAATTACCACTGTCAGCCTGAGACATCCCACCATTGACTTGATATGATTGGTTAGAAAATATTTTCACATCAGGTTCACAGTCGAGAGTAGGAAAGCCGCGCCCTAACCCTAACCCTGTCCACCTCAGCTGATGCGTGGTGAGCATTCTGGTGCAAAATGGCTGCCGTGCATCACCCAGGTGGGTGCTACACATTGGTGAAGGTTGAGGTGAGTTTCCCCTCATCACTGTAAAACAGTTTGCGTGTCTGGAAACACGCTGTATAAATGCAACAGCCCTTTTGTCGTCAGGGAATGCTGGTGTCTTCAGACGAATTTGTTGCTAAGCATTTGTGGGTTAATCATCATTTGCTGTCTGTGTAAAAAATGGCCACTGTGTAATTGGGTCCATGAGTGTCCTGCTAAGGGAAATGGAACGGACAACCTCAATGTGGTGTAACTGCGTCATTGTTACTAGCGGCCACGTAAAAGTGTGTGTGTGCGCATGCGTGTGTGTGCGCATGCGTGTGTGGGCGCATGCGTGTGTGGGCGCATGCGTGTGTGTGCGCATGTGCATGTGTAATACAGGGATGCAGTTATAAACAGTGGGCGATGTAGGGTGAGGAGGGTCTTAAGAGTAAATAAGTCGTACATACTGTAAATAGTAAATATTTATTTTTCAAATGTGCATTTGTGGAGTGTGAGATGACTGGGGATTCAAATCTGCCTCAAAAAAGTTGCCTGTCTCTGCCCCAGTCTGGCATCCACTCTACCCCCATGTCTTCCCTTGCTTGGCCACTTCCTGTCTTTGCCTGTCCTCCCCTTACTGTGCTCAGCCCTGGCTTACAGCTTATGTAGCCAGCCATTAAAAATTCTCAGGCACATGTTCTGCTCCTTCACTGGTCTTGCCTCGTGAACTCAATTATTACGTCTGTACTCCATCCCTGATGATATTATCAAATCTATTTTTGGTTTATCTGCCAGACATTAATACCAGACTCGCTTTTTTGTTTTGTGAAAATGCCAGAGAATCTTGTGCACTGAACGAAATGCTACCACTTTGACAATGACACTTAAAACGGATGCACAGTGAACTTTTAGGCTGCAATAACAAAATAAGAAAATGCTCTCACACTAACTCTGGTAGCCCCTAGCTAAGGCTCTCACACTAACTCTGGTAGCCCTAGCTAACGCTCTCACTCTAACTCTGGTAGCCCCTAGCTAACGATCTCACACTAACTCTGGTAGCCCGTAGCTAACGCTCACTCTAACTCTGGTAGCCCGTAGCTAACGCTCACACTCTAACTCTGGTAGCCCCTAGCTAACGCTCTCACACTAACTCTGGTAGCCCCTAGCTAACGCTCTCACACTAACTCTGGTAGCCCCTAGCTAACGCTCTCACACTAACTCTGGTAGCCCCTAGCTAACGCTCTCACACTAACTCTGGTAGCCCCTAGCTAAGGCTCTCACACTAACTCTGGTAGCCCCTAGCTAACGATCTCACACTAACTCTGGTAGCCCGTAGCTAACGCTCACACTCTAACTCTGGTAGCCCCTAGCTAACGCTCTCACACTAACTCTGGTAGCCCCTAGCTAACGCTCTCACACTAACTCTGGTAGCCCCTAGCTAACGCTCTCACACTAACTCTGGTAGCCCCTAGCTAACGATCTCACACTAACTCTGGTAGCCCGTAGCTAACGCTCACTCTAACTCTGGTAGCCCCTAGCTAACGCTCTCACACTAACTCTGGTAGCCCCTAGCTAACGCTCTCACACTAACTCTGGTAGCCCCTAGCTAACGCTCTCACACTAACTCTGGTAGCCCCTAGCTAACGCTCTCACACTAACTCTGGTAGCCCCTAGCTAACACTCTCACTCTAACTGTGGTAGCCCCTAGCTAAGGCTCTCACACACAATGAAATAAAACACATATATAAGCAACTTCAAAATGGTGGAGGTGGAGTTTGTTTTGCAGGTGGCACTGATGTAATAAACTTGCAATATATGAGGTGAGAGACTAGTTTTACATAAATTAATGCAAGTAGAACACGTACATTAAAAATATTTGCTTGAATTCTGATTTATTCTGTGCACCCTGTACAACTACCCAGTCAAACCACTTCTGGTGCTGTCAAGGGATTCATTATACACATAAAATATCATAAAACACAATAAGGATGTGTTCCACCAGGAAGGAAGTGTCATCAGGTTTGCTTCCAGGATTCTTATAATGTGTGTTGGGCTCTGGGATATCCCCCAACAATAATAAAATACCGAACATCAGTTGGGTGTGGCAGAGGACATGAATTAAGTGGGAAAACCATCCTGCATAACTGCAAGCCATATATCAGTCAGATCTGCCCCTGTTAATAAGACTCACTAGGCATTTAGCATAGTGATTTATCAGGAAAACTGTCGCCTTGTGCATATTTAAGTTTTTAGAGGGGTGAAAGCTACAAGAAGACTAAACCTAGTCTTTCAGTAAATCATTTTATTGATGGTGTCGGTGATGATGATGATTATGGTCTATACTATACTCCTGATGATGGTGATTTCGATTTCATCAAGCATGTGGAATGGTGATGTATTAATCTGAATGACTGCACAAACCACTCTTTAGCTGAACAAGAAGCACATAATGACCCCCCAGGACATTCCAGGGCACACTTATGTGAACCTGTTGATGACTTTATTATCCTTAGCAGGATAAACTTAATAACAATATTACATTTATAATATTTGCTTCTGAATGGACCACCAAAGAGTCCATAATAAATCAATTTACTGACAATTGTAGCTGCTGCCATTACCTGTGTGATCTTAAAGCAGTGTGATACAAACCTTGAGTAACAGAGAGCTTAGTGTTACTGTTGGTGCTTTTAGTTTTTTAGAGGCCTAGCAGCATACTAAATCAGTGTGGGTATTTAATGCTAGTTTGGATTTATACAAAGTGAAATATACATTTATGGCTATGTACACTATGTGACCAAAAGTATCTGGACACCCCTTGGTCTGCGGCTATTTTTCATACTTTGGGTTAGACCCCTTCGTTCCATTTAAGTCATATCTTGTGCTATAGCATATAATCACATTCTAGACGATTCTGTGCTTCCCAAACAGTTTTGAGAAGGCCCTTTCTTGTTTCAGCTTGACAAGGCCCCTGGGCACACAGCAAGGTCTTTACAAAAATGGTTTTGCCAAGAGCGGTGTGGATGAATTTGGATGGCCTGTACAAAAGCCCTGACTTCAACCCCATCCAACACCTTTGTGATCAATTAGAAAACCAACTGCGAACCAGGCCTAATCGCCCAATCAGTGCCCAACCTCACTAATGCTCTTCTGGCTGAATGGAAGCAAATCCCAGCAGCAATGCTCCAAGATTTAATATAAAGCCTTCCCATAAGAGTGGAGGTTGTTATCGCAGCAAAGGGTGGACCAACTCCATATTAATGCTTATAATTTTGGATTAGATGTTGGATGTCAGGTGTCCACATACTTTTGGCCATGTCATATTAGCACTGAATACTGTAGTACTGTAACGAGCATGTTCTTTTCCTCCTAAACATGACCCATAAACGACAATGAGAACTTCATTCTGAAGCTCCCTAGTCAAACTAGACATTATTTGTCTTGGTTACTTAATTACATTTAATCATGTAGGTGTCAAGTTGATTGTGGAGAACCAGCAATGTTTGGTGTATAAATAACGTATCGATGAACAGTCTTTCAGACGCCTGGTCTGGGTTCCCCATCTTTTGTCTATATCCTGATGGCTTAACTACCTTCTCCATACCTTCTCGCCCTAATATGGTATCTTGGCCAGGGAACAAGGTAAAAAGTGGATTCTGGGAACTTAGTCTGAGTGATCTGAAATGGCTGAGAAGATAATTCGCTGTATCTGCACGCTCTGGGACAGGGCTGAATCCGTCAGATCACACGCTCTGGGACAGGGCTGAATCCGTCAGATCACACGCTCTGGGACAGGGCTGAATCCGTAAGATCACACGCTCTGGGACAGGGCTGAATCCGTCAGATCACACGCTCTGGGACAGGGCTTAATCTGTCAGATTAATCCGTCAGATCACACGCTCTGGGACAGGGCTGAATCCGAATAAGATCACACGCTCTGGGACAGGGCTGAATCCGTAAGAATCACACGCTCTGGGACAGGGCTGAATCCGTAAGATCACACGCTCTGGGACAGGGCTGAATCCGTAAGATCACACGCTCTGGGACAGGGCTTAATCTGTCAGATTATATGCTCTGGACAGGTGAATCCATCAGATCACACGCTGTGGGACAGGGTAGTAAGTCAATCCATTTTCTGTGATCCATCCTCCATGGAAATATTTTAACTTATGGTCAATTATGTTAAAAAATATATATCTTTATTCCATAAGTCAATGACGTTGCACACTGTCTATTATAGGGCTATGTTGGTGATGTTTGTGGATCTAGTAAGATGCAAGGTAAATTTTTGCAGGTTATTTCTTTGCAATGAATAACCCTAGCCTAGCTAGATCTAGCTTGGTACTGAGATTTAGCAATTTGCTTCGTCAAAGTCATTTGATAGTGTACTTTCATTCCCTGTTACCATAAAAGATATAACTGATACCAAATTCTGTTGAATAGTGCTGAATTCTGTACAGCTAACAGGAAACCAGTCATATGAGAGAGCTTCATGCCTAGTTAGCTAGCTCCTGAGATTTGGCCATTTGCTTTGTGAAATTCATTGTCATTGTTGCATTGTTTACATTTCCTTTGCATACAAGCTAGCTGAATGAAAATCACTTTGCTTGACTAACTGAAGTAGGCTGGAAACTGTATTGGACCCACTATGACCAGAAGAACATAAAAGCTCATGATTCCAACAACTTTAATTAATTGAGTGATGAGCTGTAACCCCAACATACACAGCACATCCCCAGGAGGAGGGAAGGGAGCGTTCTTACCGTCTGGTTGTCCTCATAGAGCTTGAGGTCATACCCGCTGAGCTCCACGCAGAAGATGATGGCGGTGACGCCCTCGAAGCAGTGAATCCACTTCTTGCGTTCGGAGCGCTGTCCGCCCACATCCACCATCTTGAAGGTGAGCTCCTTGAAGGTGAATTTGTTCTCCACGATGCCGGTGGTCATGTCCCTGGACCGAAGGATGTCCTCCACAGTGGGGATGTACTCGCCCGCCGAGATGCGGTCCAGGTCATTGAGATAGTAGGCCGTGTTGTCCTCTAGGTGGTACTCGTTGGAGCGGCAGAAGCACTCCTGCACGCCCGAGTCAGCCCACAGGCGCTTCATCACGCCCAGGAGCTCCGGCGTGATCTCGCCCTTGCTCTCGGCGGGGCCTGTTAGGGCGAAGAGCTGGACGGCATCGTAGGCCCGGTCGGGGTTGTGGAAGTCGATCTTGAGGGTGGCCAGGGCGCGGATTATGCGGGTGAGCGAGTCGATGGCGTTGTACAGGATGAGGGGCTTGTACTCCTTGCAGGCCTCCAGGTTGAAGCCCCCGCTGTGAATTATCTTCATTTGCTTGACGATGGTGCTCTTGCCCGAGTTGCTGGTGCCCAGGAGGAGGAGCTTAATCTCGCGCCGCTGCCGCTGGCTCTCCGAGCGAAGGTGGCGGTCGATGCGACGGGAGCGGCGAGCCGCTTCCTTCTCCTCAGAGCTTTGGCGGCATCCCATGATCCTTTGTTGGGTGGCAGAGGAGGAGCAGGGACGTACTAAGGGGCGAGGGGAGGGGGAGGGGAGGAGGGTGAGGAGGTGATACAAAGGGGTCAAACCAAACAGGAAAAAGGGAGGAAGATGGGTTAGATTCCTTCTCCAGGGGCAGGGAGGGGGAGGGTGATGGGGCAGGACTCTTTGGCAAAAACAAAAAAACGTTGGAAGGAGCCAGGACAAGGTGGGCGTGTTCTCTTTTTTTAATCCAGCTTTGGAAGGCGGGACTCAGGGCAGCGTTGCAGCAGGGTGGGGTCCGGTAGGCGTGTCCAGGCGGCCTGCAGGCATAGCAGTGAGGTGGAGAGGAAGTGTGGGCCGGGGGCCTCCCTGTCCTGTCAGTGGGCGGCGGGAGGACCAGCGAGCAGCAGGTTCGACGGAGCTCCCTCGCTCCCCTGCCTCATGACTACCCCAGCGCCGCTCCTGCTCTCTCTCTGGCTGCACTCATCCACCCCTCTCTCGCTCTTCCCCTCCCACTGGTTTCCGTGGAGATGAGGGGGCTTTGTGCTTCGGTGAATCGGCGAGTCTTCTCCTGGGCTCTCTCTCTCCTTTTCTTCAGCTCCCTGTTCCACCCCTCTGGCCTCCCTTTAAAGGAGCTCCTGCGTTTACTTGCGCTGTCCGTTCCTGCCAATAGAAAGAGGAAAGGAAAAAAACAAAAAGACAGGGAGGGGAGAAAAAGAATAAATGAGTCATGTAAAATTGTGAATCAGACAGCCCTGACAGATGTGACCAAGGTGCATTGTGGGACAGTGGCGCACCCTCCCTCTGGCTCCACACACACGCGTGCACACATGCACACAAACATGTGCACACGCACACATACAGACACAAGCACACGCACACACACACACACACGTGCACATACAGACACAAGCACACACACATGTTCACACGTACAGACACAAGCAAACAAACACACGTGCGCACCTACGGACACAAGCACACACACACACACACACATGCGCATGTATGGACACAAACGCACACACACACACACATGCTCACACAAACACGTGCGCATGTACGGACACAAACAAACACACACACACGCACAGCGCATGTACGGACACAAACGCGCACGCATGCACACAAACATGCATATACACACACACGTGAGCATGTACGGACACAAACGCGCACCCACGCACACAAACATGCATATACACACACACACACGTGAGCACGTACGGACACACAAACGCATGCATATACACACACACACGTGAGCACGTACGGACACAAACGCGCACCCACGAACAAAACGCGCACATAAGATACACTTTTATTGAACGCCATGGGGTAATTTGTCCTCTGAATTTGACCCATCCTAATTACTAAGGAGCTGTGGGCAGCCACAGTGCAGCGCCCAGGGACCAACTCCAGTTCCGAGGCCAGAGCCTTGGTCAAGGGCAACTGCAGGAGCGCACCTAACATGCATGTCTTTGAGTGTGGGAGGAAACCGGAGTACCCAGAGTAAACCCACGCAAACATGGGAAGAACATGCAAACCCCGCATAGAGAGGAACTGGTCGAACCAGGAACCTCCTTCTTCTATGCCACCGTGCCCGCCCTATATACATACACACACACACACACACACACACGTGCGCACGTATGGACACAAACGCGCACATACACACACACACACACACACACACGTGCGCACGTATGGACACAAACACGCACATATGAACACAAACACGCACATATGAACACAAACACGCACATACACACACACACACACACACACACAAGCAGAGTGCTGTGAAACGGAAACAGATGCAAGACACTCGTCCTTCCCCACGCTCACCCCCCCACCTCCCCACTCCCTCTCTCTCCCTCTTCCTCCTGCTCCACAGCCTGTTCTACCAGCCAATATCAGGTGTAATGTTTATTTACTATCAGAGTGGAAAATTACTGGCTCAGACCGGCAGACGCCATCAGTTAGAGCAGGCAGGGCTGCAGCTCTGCCCTCCGCCTATGCCTTTTAAGGAAATACATTTATAATATTACATTCTAATGACACTTTGTCTTATGGGAAGGTTGTGAAGATGCATTAGCTGCTTTCGAGATTGGAGCAAAGCATGGCCTTTCTCTTTTTTAACAGCTATGCTCATGAGAAATGCATTAGATGCTCACTGAATATGTTTAATAAGGAGCCGCATTGGGGTACTGATGTCTGATACTTGGGTAGCTTTTACTGGTTGTCTATGGAGACTACAGTTCCCAGGCTGCATTTCCCTTTCTGATTGTGCAGCAAGGCCTAGTTTTTGGAATGTACAAGCAGCAGTGATAACCCTCATCCCCACACCCCCCCTTTTTAAAATGTATTTTAAAATATAAATTAACAATCTATAACATCCAAGCCATGTGCTCATTTCAGGGCAACCAATCGCCACGGTAACACAGGAGGCAGTCGATCGATTCTTGGAAACCGCACCCTGCCCTGGAAAGGAAGTAGCGAAGGAAGTTGTCTGCAGAATCGTTTGTTTCATGCAGTTCTAATACCGCCTGCCAAAGTCACAGAGAACCTTCTGATGTTTTTTTTTTTTTTTTTTTTTCACAAAATGAACTAAATGCCCGCATCTTTCAATGTGGGCCTCTCTATTTTGTGCAAAGTAGTCTAGCCTATCGTGAAAGGGTGTGACCTCACAGTTCTGCTCTCACTGTCCGCGCGCGGCTCAACAGAGACACGCCCAGGGAAAGAGCCCCACACACATCCCACAATGCTGCAGCACCACACACACATCCCACAATGCTGCAGCTCCACACACACATCCCACAATGCTGCAGCACCACACACATCCCACAATGCTGCAGCCCCACACACACACATCCCACAATGCTGCAGCTCCACACGCACACATCCCACAATGCTGCAGCACCACACGCACATCCCACAATGCTGCAGCACCACACGCACATCCCACAATGCCGCAGCTCCACACACACACATCCCACAATGCTGCAGCACCACACGCACATCCCACAATGCTGCAGCACCACACGCACATCCCACAATGCCGCAGCTCCACACACGCACATCCCACAATGCTGCAGCTCCACACACATCCCACAATGCTGCAGCTCCACACGCACATCCCACAATGCTGCAGCTCCACACGCACATCCCACAATGCCGCAGCTCCACACACATCCCACAATGCTGCAGCTCCACACACATCCCACAATGCTGCAGCACCACACACACATCCCACAATGCTGCAGCTCCACACACACATCCCACAATGCTGCAGCCCCACACACACACATCCCACAATGCTGCAGCCCCACACACACACATCCCACAATGCTGCAGCCCCACACACACACATCCCACAATGCTGCAGCCCCACACACACACATCCCACAATGCTGCAGCTCCACACACACACATCCCACAATGCTGCAGCTCCACACGCACACATCCCACAATGCTGCAGCTCCACACACGCACATCCCACAATGCTGCAGCTCCACACGCACATCCCACAATGCTGCAGCACCACACGCACATCCCACAATGCCGCAGCACCACACGCACATCCCACAATGCTGCAGCTCCACACGCACATCCCACAATGCTGCAGCTCCACACACACATCCCACAATGCCGCAGCTCCACACACACATCCCACAATGCCGCAGCTCCACACACACATCCCACAATGCTGCAGCACCACACACATACCACAATGCTGCACTGTGAACAGAAAGTTAATTCCATTAAACCTGACGGTAATAACAGCATGTGATTACTGGGGCAGTCATCAGTAGGCTGATGCAGCGCAGCAGAGGTGGCGTTTCCAAACAAACACACTGCCAGAGTTTCGCTCATAATATCTTGTAGATACAGAGGAATGTCTTTCCTGTGGAATTCTGATTTTTTGTTGGTTGTGTGACGTTTGCTCGTTGAGGCTTGAGGGCACGCATCAGATCTGTGTTTTGTTTTGCCACGCTCTTCAGCGCTTTCTGTCAGTGTGGTGTTTCCACTACAGGGCGAGAGCCGTTGCCATGGCAAAAGGGGAGGGGCTGGTGACTGACCGCCATGGAGACTGGGGTGTTGGCCTTCCAGCAAATAATCAAAGCGGATATATTAACGGCGCTCATCTCCAGCCATCAACTTAAAGGTTACAGCAAAAAAAAAAAAATCATATCCAAGCATCACCTCATGCTCTGTGTCCTGCATTTTCTTTTTCTTTTTTGATTTTTTTCCCCCTTCCCAAACACAAGGTCAGGGAATTTCCCAATCACCAGAAACCAATGAAAAATAAATTACGTCTTTAAAAATGCATAATGCTTGCTTTTTTTCATTGAAAGACAGAGCTAAAGATAACTGTGAATCAAATGGAAGGCACTGTCTTACACTACCTTCTTAGATTCCTTGAATCATAATGAAAAATCCTGCGGTTTAATCTATAAGCGAGTTACTGGCCACATCAGGAGAGCCGGCTGTAGAGCCATTTCAGCAGGGCATTTTGCTCGGGATCACACCCTTCTGAAGCATGCACAAATAAATAAATAAATTCCTATGTGGCCAAAATGTATTGAAGTGTTGAGCCAAGATTTAGCAACAGATATGACCAGAGACAGTCACTGTACCCCTCAAAACATCACGAACAATGTCCCGAAGTTGGACAAAAAATGCATTCATCTCAAGGTCGTACAATCAAGGAAACGCAGCTTTCAGTGATAAAAATCAGCAGCCTTTTCCCCACGTGATGAGGGCAGACTGAGTTTCCCTTTTATTTATGTCCCACTTTTCTGCTGAATCACAGGACTTTGAGTTAAACTGAGCTTGTGCTCCT
>CM045896.1:92500-157500 GCA_025169545.1 Anguilla japonica
GCCCTGACACAACGCTTAACACCAGCCCAGCACTGCCCTGACACAGCGCTGAACACCAGCCCAGCACTGCCCTGACACAGCGCTTAACACCAGCCAGCACTGCCCTGACACAGCGCTTAACACCAGCCCAGCACTGCCCTGACACAGCGCTTAACACCAGCCTAGCACTGACCTGACACAACGCTTAACTCCAGCACTGCCCTGAGGCAGCGCTTAACACCAGCACTGCCCTGACACAACGCTTAACACCAGCACTGCCCTGACACAACGCTTAACACTACACTGCCCTGACACAACGCACCAGCCAGCACTGACCTGACACAACGCTTAACACCAGCCCACACTGCCCTGACACAGCGCTTAACACCAGCCCAGCACTGCCCTGACACAGCGCTTAACACAGCCCAGCACTGCCCTGACACAGCGCTTAAACACCAGCACTGCCCTGACACAGCGCTTAACACTACCCAGCACTGCCCTGACACAGCGCTAAACACCAGCCCTAGCACTGCCCTGACACAGCGCTTAACACCAGCACTGCCCTGACACAGCGCTTAACACCAGCCCAGCACTGCCCTGACACAGCGCTTAACACCAGCCCAGCACTGCCCTGACGCAGCGCTTAACACCAGCCCAGCACTGCCCTGACACAGCGCTTAACACCACACTGCCTGACACAGCGCTTAACACAGCACTGCCCTGAACACAGCGCTTAACACCAGCACTGCCCTGACACAGCGCTTAACACTAGCCCAGCACTGCCCTGAAACAGCGCTTAACACCAGCCCAGCACTGCCCTGACACAGCGCTTAACACAGCACTGCCCTGACACAGCGCTTAACACCAGCACTGCCCTGACACAGCGCTTAACACAGCACTGCCCTGAAACAGCGCTTAACACCAGCACTGCCCTGACACAGCGCTTAACAACAGCAGTGCCCTGACACAGCGCTTAACACCAGCCCAGCACTGCCCTGACACAGCGCTTAACACTAGCCCAGCACTGCCCTGACACAGCGCTTAACACCAGCACTGCCCTGACACAGCGCTTAACATCAGCACTGCCCTGACACAGCGCTTAACACCAGCACTGCCCTGAAACAGCGCTTAACACCAGCACTGCACTGACACAGCGCTTAACTCCAGCACTGCCCTGACACAGCGCTTAACATCAGCACTGCCCTGACACAGCGCTTAACACCAGCACTGCCCTGACACAGCGCTTAACACCAGCACTGCCCTGAAACAGCGCTTAACACCAGCACTGCCCTGACACAGCGCTTAACACTAGCCCATCACTGCCCTGACGCAGCGCTTAACACCAGCACTGCCCTGACACAGCGCTTAACACCAGCACTGCCCTGAAACAGCGCTTAACACCAGCACTGCCCTGACACAGCGCTTAACACCAGCCCAGCACTGCCCTGACACAGCGCTTAACACCAGCACTGCCCTGACACAGCGCTTAACACAGCCCAGCACTGCCCTGACACAGCGCTTAACACCAGCCCAGCACTGCCCTGACACAGCGCTTAACACCAGCACTGCCCTGACACAGCGCTTAACACCAGCACTGCCCTGAAACAGCGCTTAACACCAGCACTGCCCTGACACAGCGCTTAACACCAGCACTGCCCTGACACAGCGCTTAACACCAGCACTGCCCTGAAACAGCGCTTAACACCAGCACTGCCCTGACACAGCGCTTAACACTAGCCCATCACTGCTCTGACGCAGCGCTTAACACCAGCACTGCACTGACACAGCGCTTAACACCAGCCCAGCACTGCCCTGACACAGCGCTTAACACCAGCCCAGCACTGCCCTGACGCAGCGCTTAACACAGCACTGCCCTGACACAGCGCTTAACACCAGCCCAGCACTGCCCTGACACAGCGCTTAACACCAGCCCAGCACTGCCCTGACACAACGCTTAACACAGCACTGCCCTGAAACAGCGCTTAACACCAGCACTGCCCTGACACAGCGCTTAACACCAGCCCAGCACTGCCCTGACGCAACGCTTAACACCAGCCCAGCACTGCCCTGACGCAGCGCTTAACACCAGCACTGCACTGCCCTGACGCAGCGCTTAACACCAGCCCAGCACTGCACTGACACAGCGCTTAACACCAGCCCAGCACTGCCCTGACACAGCGCTTAACACCAGCACTGCCCTGACACAGCGCTTAACTCGAGCACTGCCCTGACACAGCGCTTAACACCAGCACTGCCCTGACACAGCGCTTAACACCAGCCCAGGACTGCCCTGACACAGCGCTTAACACCAGCCTAGCACTGCCCTGACACAACGCTTAACTCCAGCACTGCCCTGACGCAGCGCTTAACACCAGCCCAGCACTGCCCTGACACATCGCTTAACACCCGCACTGCCCTGACACAGCGCTTAACACCAGCACTGCCCTGACACAACGCTTAACACCTGCCCAGCACTGCCCTGACACAACGCTTAACACCAGCCCAGCACTGCCCTGACACAGCGCTTAACACCAGCCTAGCCCTGCCCTGACACAGCGCTTAACACCAGCACTGCCCTGACGCAGCGCTTAACACCACTAGCCTGCCCTGACACAGCGCTTAACACCAGCCCAGCACTATGGGCTCAAATTAATGCCAAAAGTATTTTGTATTTGTAAGCAATGACTTGTGGTTGCAAACATTTGTGAACAGGAAAAGTACGAATGCAAAACAGTTTTTTTGTGCGACACTCCCTCTACATGCAACTCCCAGTTTACAAGAAGCAAGTTACACATACAGACTTTTGACCAGCTTTTGGCACTGTTTTTACGCATCCGGTATGGAGAGCCAATGGTTCAAGGCATTTTGAACTATCCGATCAGCGCTCCAGTAGAGACAAGAGTTGCCATGTTGGGTAATTTTCCCCCATTGAGTCTCCAAGAATGTCGTTATTAAAGAGTATATTGCAGGTTGGAGACCCCAGTGAATCAATGTGTAGGAAAATGATGTGGGAACTAGATTTCCATAAAAATATACTATATGTACACTACAGTGACTTCTGGAGTCATTTTTGAGAGCGAATTTTACTTCCGCATCTTTAAAAAAATTTTTTTTTTAAAAAAAACACCAAACCGGAAGTGACGTAACAAAAGGGAGAGCCGGTCAAGACGGTTGAACAATAAAGAAGAATGGATCTCAATGGTAGTTTTGACACTGAAGACACTGAAGAGGTTGTAAATGTTTATGCAAACGTATATGACGGACCACATCCGTATAATTATGAGCCTGCTAGGCGTCCAAGAGACCAGGAGCAGACAAGGGTTACAAGGAATAACGGTCAGAGGAGAGATATTGAGTTGTGGTGTGAGGAGAACCAGTGGGAGTACTGGGCAGGTGTCTTGGTGAGTGACCAGCGTTAGCTTATAGATATATCGACATTATATAATACCACTAACCTATTTAAATACACCCAATTTCACAAATAATGTATATAACTGAAATATTTTGAACATTAATACTTGCATAGCAATGATGAAATCTTATGTTTTCGGTAGATAGAGACAGAGACAGTTAAATCAATATCCGCTTGTCTTCCTCCAGAAAACGATGTCAGCTGGGTCTATCACAGCAAACAAATGGCTTAGCTATGCCCAGAAGTCCTCAATAATAATAGTCTTTTCTAAGAAATTAAGAAAAATCGTTGACAACGTTTCGTTAGGTGCAGCCTCTTTTTGCTACCACGGAGTATGCGTAAGTGAATGCGATGATTTTGGCTACGCTGACCTATAAAACGCTATTCCAAAAGCAAAAATAGACATGTTATACATCGTTAGAAAGCTTATACTCTCACCTGCTGAATAAATGAATTGTCAATCAAGCCAGACCGTACTAAAAAGGGCGACAATGCCATAATCAACACGTGTGGTATTACACACAGCTATTTGGAAGGTACCCAGGTGTCACAAATGCGCGTATGTTTCACAAACGGATTGTCCAAGACAATATATGACCACTCAGTCTCAAAAGCAACATCTCTATGCGTAAAACCAATGGTAAGGTTGTATAGCCTATTTAATCAATATTTAGTCACAGATATTGACTGTAGAATGACATGGTATCATTTTGTAAAATGTTTTAAAATTGTTTATTTCATTATTCAGTGAGCAGCGTTTTCACTGCTGTATTGGCATATTTTAGGGCTATTGCCGGGTTTATCTTGTTGAGGAAATAGGATGGAATACGATTTTTGAGTGGCCCCCAACCGGAGCCTATCAGCCTGGTGGGGGGCGGGGGTACACTGGCCAGGTGGGGGGCGGGGCACTGCTTAGTTGCTGTTAGCACTTTGACCAAGCAGATGCATCGGTAAAAGACAATTGGAGGGGGAGGGGGGGGGGGGGGGAGTCCTTCAGGCCTTGTCTGCTCATGATGGCCCACTAACCCCTCGTACTCCTGAGCCTGCAACAATGAGAGTGGGAACACTGATCTCTCCGGTTTCCTCCAGCCCTGGTCTTAAGCTGACCCGTGTATGCGGTGCTGCATCAGGGCCTTGAGTTCACAAAGTCTGGGAGAAGTGCTGGTCGAGTCATGGGAAAGCGGCCAAAACTACACTTCGTTTTTGAAGCTCATTTCCTGGTCTTGTTGTTCCTGGTTGCTCACTAGCGCCACTACGGTTGGCTCCAGTATAGGTGTTTTCATATCCGGTTTCCATGTAAGTCTACAGTACAAATGCGGTCAAAATACAAAGTCAATAATTACAAATAAGTACAAATAAGTACAAATAGTCACAGTATGTGTATTTTATTCGTCTTATGACTGTCCATGGGTCGATTTCATGATTTATTGTGTCATTTGGGCACTGTTATAATATTTGTTGTGGACCCTCTGTCTCTGGTCATGGGTCAGTTTAGCCTCATCCCATTGGACAAGGAGAAACGTGTTCCTACAGCAGCACTGTTCCTTTCACTGTTGCTTTATGAACATGGGCACTGATTAAGCATAATTTAGCCTTTTAGCTAGCTCATAATGGGTAGGGATAGGATTCGGTCGGGAAACACCAACTGCAGATCAGCACTTTGAACGGAGATGCTTTGTTGTGTGTACTGGCTCAGGGCACTGAGGTGGGGAGATACTAGAAAGTTAATTTCATTTCAAGGCAGTAAATTTGGGAAATGAATTTCAGTTAAATTTGTGGATTGATAAATTCGCATAATGTTATCTTCTATGATGGTATTTCAATTAATTTCCTGAATTTACAGAATTTAACTGGATTTAGGCCAAACAGTGATATTAGCTGAGAAAATTAGTGATGGAGCAATCACTTTAACAGAGTACATGGAAACAGTGTTTTAGCATATCATTGAATAATCCGGGTTCAAACAAAGCTTTTAGACATTCCCTCAGTCAGACACGCTCGTGTTCACTGACACAATCCCACAATCCTACAAAAATCTCATAATCCTAGGAAAACTAGGGGTTTCCATTTTTTCTCAATCTGGCTTTAATTAATTTTTCTTTTAAGAATAATCAGTAAGCTTACTTCTCTTAAGTAATCTCTTGCATTGCCCATGAGCTCTCCCCCCCCCCCCCCCCCCCCCCCCATGTTCATATGAAAATGAAAATACCAAGATAGGAAAATGTTGTATTGGAGAACATGGGAATGGCATTGCACAGTTATACTCATTTTTAATTACATTTTTTTTTTCAGAATGCACAATACTGTTATGGAGAATGCAGCTGTTGTTTACTATTTCCATTTTCACCAACACATTTACTGTATTTGTCGAAAAACGGTGAATTATACATAGATAATTATTAAACTTGCTGCTCATTGAAAGGTTCCTTTCATGGTTATACTGTATATTCCAACGCTGACTATTGAATGTTTATCACAAAATGCACATGTTGTATATTCCTTTATTTCCCCACTTCTAATCTGGGAAAGGACTGTTGTGGGGAAACCTGAATAGATTGGTCATGCTGTGCAGAACCTCGTGTATTAGAAAGGGCCCTTAAAAATAATGAGGTTTTTTGCCCAGGGAACGTTTGACCTTTCGCCCCCCATGGACACGTTTTAATTAGGAGCTCCTAGGTTCCACCAAATCTGCATTAACTGGCACTGAAGAATAGAGCAGAGAAGAGGTAATGAAGCAAATGAATATAATCCACAGATGTGGCAGATTAACAGGGACATGTCAGCCTCTGAGGCTGCACAGTGTGTTGGATTTATTTGTATTTAATCTGATATGCTCTTAGGTCATCCAGCTCATTGTTGATCAGAATCATTAGAAAAGTAGGATCAGCTGTACATTATCAATAATAACAATAATAATCATAATAATTATTATAATGATCATGACAACAACAAAACAAAAACAATAATAAGTGTTGTTGCCATATGAATCATAATGATAACGCCAGAGTTCTCAGGGGCATGTGGGATATATATACTCTGCCGTCGCTCAGCAGTAATCACTCAGTTTTTAATGTTATTTTTTCACATTGATAATAATAATCAGTTATGTATAGTTCATGAAGTGCACGTATCACTGCAGTAAGAAATCTATGTCATGCAGCAGCAATCCCCACAGGTGAGAAACCTTACTGACTATTTAAGCTGGAGTAGGTGTGCAATGTACAAATTCACACACGCTGCTGTTCAATAGGCCTTTCCAGTCTGGTCAGAAATATGCTTGTTATTGAGAAAAGGATCAGGCCTTGCTTTGCTTATTCTATCACTGCTTTCTGGAATGCTCAGTTGTATGTTGGTTTCATACACCTCATGCGCTGCAAACTGCAGGTTCCTGATTGACCAGATGGAGGCGCTACTGTGGTATGAACCCCCACTTTAGTGAAAAGGTCTCAGTTATATCTGAACCCTTTCTCCGGGGCTCCAGCTCCACTCACGGATATTTAAAGCAGTTCTAGTATTTAGTAATGACACAGGAGATGGGCGGAGCAAAAATCAGCCGTTATTCACAGACTCTTTTGAATTAATCAAAAGGTTTCTCTCGTTGCAAGATAAACACAATAAATGGTTCATATCAGTGACTGGTAGCGTATGTTGCACAGGTGTCAGGAAAGCCACATCCTCCAAAAATTAATATTTGCACATGTACAAGGTATTACCTGGTGAATTGATGGACTTTGGGTTTGATTAGTAAAAGAAGTCTGGCCTTTGGCATTGCTATACCCAACTAGAATGTCTGCACCCCTATAGAATCCATCCCTGAAGCAACCAAAGCACTCTGGTGTGACTCTAGTCTGTGGATTTGGACATCATTTCTGATGTGAGTCACTGAGAGAGAAAAAGGAGTCTGAAAGCCTCGCTGTCTCTCTTCTGTGCATACAATGGGCTGGACAGGATATCGCTTTCATGATAATCTTTAAAAAGAAGGAAAATACATTTTTCAGGGCCTAAGTTTCCCACTGCCCAGGCCTATAGCTGCTGCCATGGATAATGGCCTTTTCTACATGTCTGTCCTGAGATAAGACCAGCTGTGGCCAAAGTGCAGTGTCAGGGCTGTCACCAGACAGCTTGTGGCTGTGAATTTCAACCTGCTCTGAAATGATAGACTGAGCTGTTGAATGGAATTGTGTTGTTTGATCACAGGGCAGGTCTTTTAATAAACAAATGAATTGCACTTTATCTACTGGTCATGAAGTTCGGAATTCATAGTTACTGCCTGCTGCAAATCTAAATACTGTCATCTGGATGGAAAGCAAGGCCATTTTGCCCCCAGAATTTATTTAAAATGTGAAATAAAAAATAGAATAATTCTGTTATTTTTATTTCTAAAGCTTTTTATTTTTAAAGTGATCATCAGGCTGGAGATCTTCTGTCAGATAAATTACTGGTGCGCTATTACAGTCATAAGGCAATTGTATCAAATTCTATTAGATCAAATTGCATTGAAATAAAAAAAATCAGTAAGTGCCTTGTTTTCCTATATTTAAACTGAACTCTGGGTTTATTTCAGTTGGTTCTCAGGATAAAAGCACAGGAAAAAAAAGGTAAAGCACTAATTGAACTGAACTGAAGGGTCTCATTTTTACCTGTTGGAGAAACAGGTCTAAGGAAGATGTGGATGTAACGTTTCCTGTCTACTGGTATCTGGTATCTATTCACATACTGGTATCTATTCATTCACATTCTGTATTTATGAAAATAAGCACAGTAAACCCCATGTCCTTTCATGGCGTAATAATATATTTATTAAAATGATTATGCAGTAGTTTTGTATTTAATTGATTTTTTTCCCAACCCTGTTTTTGAGCCAAACATGCAGGTTTTTTTAAGGAATCTTGGATTTGGGTCACATTTGGCCCATTTTTATTTTTGATGCTGCTGAGATGTGAAATGCATGCAGACAGAAAATGAATACACATGGATATGAGGGGGGGGGGGGACCCACACACACATGCACACGCAAACCCACGCACACACACACACACACACACCCACGCACACACACACACACACGCACAGGGTTGGCACTTAGCTGTTTTTCATTAAACAGTATTAAAAAGGCCAGGGCTGCGATTGGCCTATGGGCTTTTATCTGCCTGCTCCAGGAAATAAATGATAAGACAGTCGTCATGGTTGCAGGTTGCTGGGAGCGGAAGCCTTTGGACAGGAGCTCCAGTCTTTCGGTGTGTAACAGAAATCCACAATGGATATCTGAGTGCAGGGACTCTCCAAATCTGCAGTACACACAAGGGAAACTCTATCCTCCAGTTAAAGGGCTACCTTGGCTTTTACCATGTCATTGGCAGCTACATTTTCAATGTAAAATTAAATGGAGTACTTTTTACTCTAATGGAATACAAATGGTTTCAACTGAACACATATAAACTCTGTGTGTTGATTTAACAGTTAGATTTTGCTGGGTATTTCAGACATTTGCCATTGACTTAGTCATAGCATTGCTATCTTCACGCCTTCAACAAAGCTGTTCTTTAATTTCACTACCACTGGTGGCCATAGACCGGTGACTGCAGTGTATTGTGGGAGTGGAGATTTTTTCAGCAGAGCACACAGTAATGATCTCTCATTACCAGCCAGCATACATGCAGGCTCCACTACCTGCCCAGCAGCAAAATGCCATCGATACGCTATTGTTTTTTTCCAGTCAGCACAACAGCGGCCTATTAGAGGGCATTTTATACTAAGCAGCTGATGAGGATCAGGTGTTAAAAATGCAATAGATAAATGAATAATAGTAAAATAAAAATAGGTGAAAAAGAGTGTGAGTGTGAGTGAGGTGTGAGTGAGTGTGTATGTGTGTGAGTGTGTGTCAGCGTATGTGTGTGCATGTGTATTTATGTGTGTGTGTGAGTGTATGTGTAAACGCGAGTGAGTGAGTGTGTGTGTCAGTGTGTGTGAGTGTCAGTGTGTGTGAGAGTGTGAGTTTGTGTGTATGTTTGTGATAGTGTGAGTGTATGTGTGAGCATGAGTAAGTGTGTGTGTCAGTGTGTGTGAGAGTGTGCGTGTGTGTGTGTGTGAGTGAGTGTTTGTGTCTGTGAGTGTGTGTGTGTGTGAGTGTGTGTGTGAGTGTATGTGTGTGAGTGAGTGAGTGTGTGTGTGTGTGTGTAGTGTGATAGTGTGAGTGTATGTGTGAGCGTGAGTGAGTGTGTGTGTCAAGTGTGTGTGAGAGTGTGAGTGTGTGTATATGTGAGTGTGAGTGAGTGTTTGTGTCAGTGAGTGTGTGTATGTGTGAGTGAGAGTGTGAGTGTGTGTGTGAGCGTGTGAGTGTGTGTGTGAGTGTATGTGTGTGTGATAGTGTGAGTGAGTGAGAGTGTATGTGTTTGTGTCAGTGAGTGTGTGTGTGAGTGAGGTGTGTGTGTGTGAGAGCACAAGTGTGTGAGAGTGTGAGTGTGTCAGTGTGAGTGAGTGTGTCTGTGTGTGTGTGTGTGTGTGTGAGTGAGTGAGTGTGTGTGTGTGTGTGTGAGGTGTGTGTGTGAGTGTGAGTGTGTCAGTGTGTGAGTGAGGTGTGTGTGTCAGTGTTTGTGTGTGTGTGTCAGTGTTTGTGTGTGTGTGTGTGAGGTGTGTGTGTCAGTGTTTGTGTGTGTGTGTGTGTGTGTGTGTGAGGTGTGTGTGTGTGTGTGTGTGTGTGTGTGTATGTGTGTGAGTGAGTGAGTGAGTGTGTGTGTGTGTCAGTGTGTGTGTGTCAGTGAGGTGTGTGTGTCAGTGTTTGTGTGTGTGTGTGTGTGTGTGAGGTGTGTATGTGTGTGAGTGAGTGAGGTGTGTGTGTGTGTGTGTGTGTGTGTGAGTGAGGTGTGTATGTGTGTGTGTGTGTGTGGGTGAGGTGTGTTTGTCAGTGTTCGTGTGTGTGTGTGTGAGTGAGGTGTGTGTGTGTGTGTGTGTGTGTGTGTGTGTGTGTATGTGTGTGAGTGAGTGTGTGTGTGTGTGTGAGTGAGGTGTGTGTGTCAGTGTTTGTGTGTGTGAGTGAGTGAGGTGTGTGTGTGTGTGTGTGTGTGTGAGTAGGTTGTGACTGCCCCAGTCAGAGTTGTGTTGACGGTGGCAGCAGCTCCAGTGAACTCTCTGCCATTAGAGCCCTACCTGAATTCCACCCTGCAATCAGCAGTGCAAGTCATTACCACACTGCCGTATATATCATTTACTCACAGAGCATTTATTCACCTTTCAGTCTTCACCTGGGCAGCGAGGAAGTCACATGACACACAGTGAGCTCGCCAGTAAATGATCAGAGTGTGTTTGGGGGCCTTTTTATAGCTGTAATTTAGAGCTACGCTGAAGAGAAGGGTGTGTCAACAACACAAAGAAAGAGAGCGAGGTGAGAGGGAAAGGGAGAGGGAAAGAGAAAAGGAGAGGGAAAGAGAAAGGGAGAGAGTCACGCACTCAATGCCCCGTTACCGTACAGAGCCAGCCGTTACCGTACAGAGCCAGGCCCCAATGCCCCGTTACCGTACAGAGCCAGCCGTTACCGTACAGAGCCAGGCCCCAATGCCCCGTTACCGTACAGAGTCAGGCCCCAATGCCCCGTTACCGTACAGAGCCAGGCCCCAATGCCCCGTTACCGTACAGAGCCAGCCGTTACCGTACAGAGCCAGGCCCCAATGCCCCGTTACCGTACAGAGCCAGCCGTTACCGTACAGAGTCAGCCGTTACCGTACAGAGCCAGGCCCCAATGCCCCGTTACCGTACAGAGCCAGCCGTTACCGTACAGAGCCAGGCCCCAATGCCCCGTTACCGTACAGAGCCAGCCGTTACCGTACAGAGCCAGCCGTTACCATACAGAGTCAGCCGTTACCGTACAGAGTCAGCCGTTACCGTACAGAGCCAGGCCCCAATGCCCCGTTACCATACAGTCAGGCCCCAATGCCCCGTTACCGTACAGAGTCAGCCGTTACCATACAGAGCCAGGCCCCAATGCCCCGTTACCGTACAGAGTCAGCCGTTACCGTACAGAGCCAGGCCCCAATGCCCCGTTACCGTACAGAGCCAGCCGTTACCATACAGAGCCAGCCGTTACCGTACAGAGCCAGGCCCCAATGCCCCGTTACCGTACAGAGCCAGGCCCCAATGCCCCATTACCGTACAGAGCCAGCCGTTACCATACAGAGTCAGGCCCTAAACCAGGTTAGCTGACGGCACTTACGCATTTCTGTCCTGAAACAAGGCTTTACTCTGGATTTATTAATCCCTTGAAATGCTTTATCGTGAGGCTGAGGGGGAACAGGCAGTGCATTTTATATCACAGGAACACACACTGTGTGTGTGTGTCAGGCTGCAGCTGTCTTTCTCTTCTTTTTCCACTTAATTTTTTTGTTACGTTACGTTATGTTATTTTCACCAATGGGCAGAGGCACCACCAGGGATTTTGGGCCCCGGGAAAAAATCTAACTTTGGGCCCAGCCACACGAGGTCACCCCATCCCTGCACAATTACAGCACAATGAGGGCCCCTGTCTGTCAGGGCCCTTGGAATCATCCTAAACCACCCCACCCCCCCCCATCCTAATACTGCACCAATGCCAATGAGATTTCTTTATTCTTCTTCTTGGTCAATTCTTCTTTTGGTTGTCATTCAACTCCTGTTCTGTAGGTTCTCCTGCCTTAACACAGTTGGTGTTATTTGAGGATGTACGAATGGGCTAGTTTTTCCACTGATAATTGGATACTACATTGAAAATGTACCGGATGTGTGACATGAGCCCTGTTTTAGTTAGTCTATCACACACTGCATAGAAATGTGATCTTCAATGGATTCCGCAATGGCAACGTCACTGTAACACCTCCAGCAAGCAATCTGCACAGCATGTGCTGTTCAGCTGCAGGACATAGGCTCGCACAACCAAGACTGTGGGTATGAACTGAACTTTTCCCCCACAAATTTGGTTGTTCCAATGAATAAATCAGGTTACTTCATTGTATTTGAATGACTAGCTAGCAACACATTACATAAATATGCATACTATATCAACTAAATGTAAGAACAAAATGTGAGGACTTCTTGTGGTTGGTTGATATGAAATATTTACATGCATATTCACTGCTTTGCTAGTTGTTTGATATTTATGATGAGAACAAATCTCCTTTGAAAGATGGCCTACTACTCAAATTCTGTACAGAAAACTAAATTTGAAATTGTTGTCTCTGTAGGGTGACCAGTTTTTTTAACTGAAAACCAGGACAAAAAATAAGACTAACATTTTGTACAATAGACCTTCAAGAAAACAAGGTACTATAGAGACTTCACTGGGGACTACTGTGGTTAAAAGATAAGCAACGCTACTGCTCGAAATCTCCAGTGATCATCTATGTCTGGTTATCGGTTCATGGACACTGATGTCAGCATGGCCACCATGAGCGAAGTAAATAAAGACTTGCATTGGGAACAGTAATTGTACTGTTCTTTGCGCTCTGTAAAGGGGTCATTGGGTGCTGTAATTGTACTGTACTTTATGCTCGGTAAAGGGGTCATTGGGTGTAGTAATTGTACTGTACTTTATGCTCGGTAAAGGGGTCATTGGGTACTGTTTACTGTTCTTTACGCTCGTAAAGGGGTCATTGGGTGCTGTAATTGTACTGTTCTTACACGGTAAAGGGGTCATTGGGTGCTGTAATTGTACTGTTCTTTCTGTAAAGGGGTCATTGGGTGCTGTAATTGTACTGTTCTTTACGCTCTGTAAAGGGGTCATTGGGTGCTGTAATTGTACTGTTCTTTACATTCGGTAAAGGGGTCATTGGGTGCTGTAATTGTACTGTTCTTTACGCTCGGTAAAGGGGTCATTGGGTGCTGTAATTGTACTGTTCTTTACGCTCTGTAAAGGGGTCATTGGGTGCTGTAATTGTACTGTTCTTTACGCTCCATAAAGAGGTCATTGGGTGCTGTAATTGTACTGTTTTTTACGCTCCGTAAAGGGGTCATTGGGTGCTGTAATTGTACTGTTCTTTACATTCGGTAAAGGGGTCATTGGGTGCTGTAATTGTACTGTTCTTTACGCTCGGTAAAGGGGTCATTGGGTGCTGTAATTGTACTGTTCTTTACGCTCCGTAAAGAGGTCACTGGGTGCTGTAATTGTACTGTTCTTTACGCTCCATAAAGAGGTCATTGGGTGCTGTAATTGTACTGTTTTTTATGCTCCGTAAAGGGGTCATTGGGTGCTGTAATTGTACTGTACTTTATGCTCGGTAAAGGGGTCATTGGGTGCTGTAATTGTACTGTCTTTACTAAAGGGGTTGCTTGTTTACGCTCCGTAAAGGGGTCATTGGGTGCTTGTAATTGTGTACGGTGTTCTGTAATTGTACTGTTCTTTATGCTCGGTAAAGGGGTCATTGGGTGCTGTAATTGTACTGTTCTTTATGCTCGGTAAAGGGGTCATTGGGTGCTGTAATTGTACTGTCGGTAAAGGGGTCATTGGGGTTGTAATTGTACTGTTCTTTACGCTCGGTAAAGGGGTCATTGGGTGCTGTAATTGTACTGTTCTTTACGCTCCGTAAAGAGGTCATTGGGTGTTGTAATTGTACTGTTCTTTACGCTCCGTAAAGGGTCATTGGGTGCTGTAATTGTACTGTTTTTTTACGCTCCGTAAAGAGGTAATTGGATGCTGTAATTGTACTGTTCTTTACGCTCTGTAAAGGAGTAGGCTGGTTAGGGTCTGCTGCTGAATGTGCATTTTCTCTTTGCCATTGCTTTGAAAACAGCTGGCTAGGCTGTTCTGCTTCTCAGCACAATATGGAGGGGGGGCAGCTGAGTGACAGCTATCACCACAGGTTATGACAATGTTTCTATGATTAATTGACAGGCCAAATAATTATCGATGAATCAGTGTTTTGTCTGCCCTTAGGAGCATGCTAATGAGGGGGACCAAAAGGACCTTATTTCTGTTGAAGCTCAAAAAAACAAAAACCGGTTTGCTATAGGATGTTTTAACTGCCACTGGGGTGTTTTTGGGTGGTGGAAATGGGAAATTTAATACTTTTTTTCAGATATTAGTTGGGGTTGCTTAAAACTAGTGTTTTCCAGTCAAGCTGGCATGATATAAAAGCGACATATTTATGTTTATAATTCTGAATACATTCTAAATAATAAAAATAAAAACCTCTGGAAACATCATTAATGTCCAAGCTGCTTTGGGGTTACTTGAAATGTATTTTCTTGCTGTAGACAACAAACTTTGTAAAGCTGACTGGTCTTCTTTGCAATATCTTTAATTTCACATTCAAACTGTAAGGGCCAATTGAAAACAAGCACTAAAACTGAAACGATACTTTTAAAAAGTCCTTTCATCGGTAGGCCAATCTAACCTTCCAAGAACGGCATTGTAAATAAATGGCCCGTTTTGGTCACAGACAGAATCGCTGCTCCTGATTGGCCATTGGCTGAGCCTGTCCTCGACATGTTGGTCACTAACCTGGCTGGTGGTCTGTGTATCTGGCTAACATCAGTATATCTGAGAGTATAGCATAACTTTATAGCATGACTCTTCCGCCTGAACTTGACAGTTAAACAAAATAAATGAAAAACAGTTGTGTTTTCTTATAGCGAAGTCTAGGTTGGACTTATGATTCTACATGCATATGATTCTAGATACTGCTTATGCTTTTTTCTGTTTGTTTTTGTTTTTTAGTCAAGATTTATCCATCGTTAAAACAATGAAATGGAAAATGTGAAAGTAAATTGCACCCATTTCTCCTGAGATTTGTAGGCAATGTGATAATTCTACGGTGGGCCTCCTTCCTCAAAGTCTGAGGTGCTGAATTTTGCCAGAGAATGATACTGGAGGTTTTGTTTTGCCCAAGGTTTTAAGTAAGTCAGGCTTTTAAGTAAGTCAGGCTGGTTGAGACATTTGCTTAATACTTTGAGTGTTAAATTGGATATTTCTTGTCTTCAGTCTGCTGGTCCTTTCAGTGAGAAGTACACTTCTGGAAATGCTTCTGTGCTGATGACAAGTAAAGACATTTTCTTGATCTGTGCATTGCAGTTTTGTTCCTCCCATAATGTAGTCCTGTCTTGTGTTTTTATTTCTCACATGCAGAACTGTACATTTAACAATATTACATTTAATTTGCCAAGTTTCCGTCCACTGCTGGATTCTGTTTAAATCTTGCATTACTTTATATAGAGGCGGAAACTATGGTAAGCATTACCCTGCTTATGTTCACAGGCCTTTTGGTAGCCATCAAAGGATGCATTTTGAGGACATTATGAATATCAGATTATGAATGAATGCTTGAAAGTCTTCAGCTTTTTAAAGCCAGAACCACAGGGCTGGTTTTTCTTCTGTCTCAGCGCTTAATTGATCAACACATCTCTCCTGGTTTCTTTAGTCTTGATTTGTCGCTGATTTTGAGGTGAAAACAGAAACCAGTAGACCCTGCAGCCCTCCGTAACCAGAGCTTCTGACACCTGCACTAACACAGTATTAACTAATCTCAAAATGGTCAAGCAAGGAAATTTTGAATCTAAAAAGCTTTCGAATCCAAATTTTACAGCATCCTAAACAAGCACCAGGAAGGGGGTATGGACCCACCCTCCCCACCACGTACCCGTGTGAGATCATTAAACCTCAGCGACGGTTATACAAAATGCCCCTTGTTTCCTCTCAGCTCTTAGGTAGGCACGCCTGCTGTGGCACCTTTACAGCACACTACGCCAGCATGAACCCAGACAGTGAGGCCACATCCATTAACAACCTGTCGTAGTCAATATGGCGACAGGCAGCCAGATTCACCAAACCACTCTCTCAAACCCTACGCTTGTAAAACCAACGTTCCTGAGGCAAACGGGTACCTGGAAAGGACATTCCTGACCAAATATTTTTTTTGTGTTCTAAACAGCTCTATGTGCTAATGTTCGACTGGACCACGGTCAAATATTTAAGACGCATGCTCAGTCTGCAGCTGTAGCTGACACTTCAAAAAAAATGTCAGATGAAGATACAATTAACCTAATTAAATAAGTTGGCACAAAATCCTGAAACAAACCCTACTCTGAATAAGACAAATGCCATTTGGAAGTGACAGATTTTGACATAATGCATCAGGGTTTTTCTTCACAAGCACAGCTTGGTGAACGAAGGCAAAATTGTGATGGAATTCTGGCAGGAGCAAAGGTGGGCATGGAGGGCCTGACAAAAGCCAGAGAGTTTTACGGGCAAACTTAGCTTCTCCTTCCAAGGTCTGTCTAAAAGGGAGGATGTGGCTGTGACAGAGAAAGAAGAACAGGGTGGGTTTGGGGAGGCGGGACCACCTCCTTACTCTAATTGAAGGCTTGTGATTTTAGCCCAATCATCCGAGACTCACAACCACTCCACACAAAGAGCTGTTTTAATTTCCCCTGCCTTGGCCTTTTCCAAGAAGATAATCACTGAAGGAAATGCCTTCCCTCATTTATCCCACCCAATCAGAAGCCACTAAATACTTCAAAAGGTTTAACCCTATGTACTGTGGCTCACTTCAGAGAAACATAAGTGGTACTCCACTCCAGGTTCTGTGGGCCTCAGTGTCTGTAGTATTTGCTCCAACCATGCACTACACCACCAGATTTCACTAATGAGCTTACTTCCTGACGGTGGTGGTTGCTGAGCTGAAAATAGATGGGGCAGAAATCTTCCCTTTGAACTGATCATTGGTGTCAACCTTTTTTCATTCATTTTAATTAATTAACAAGTGTGCCAACAATCTGAATAATCCATTGGCAGGTAAACATACAGTCTCTTTCTTTACATCTCTGGGAGATTCAATGATAAATTTAATTTAGGAAAATGAGTTTGTCACTAATTAAATGTATAGAAAAAAGATACCCACTCTGTTAGCTACTGCATTTACATAGATACTCACACACTGCATAGAAACTCACACACTGCAGAGGCACTCACACACTGCATAGACACTCACACACTGCATAGACACTCACACAATGCAGAAGCACTCACACACTGCAGAGGGACTCACACAATGCATAGATACTCACACACTGCATAGACACTCACACACTGCAGAGGCACTCACACACTGCAGGGGCACTCACACACTGCAGAGAAACTCACACACTGCAGAGGCACTCACACACTGCAGGGGCACTCACACACTGCAGAGAAACTCACACACTGCAGAGGCACTCTCACACTGCATAGAAACTCACACACTGCAGAGGGACTCACACAACGCATAGATACTCACACACTGCATAGACACTCACACACTGCAGGGGCACTCACACACTGCATAGAAACTCACACACTGCATAGAAACTCACACACTGCAGAGGCACTCACACACTGCATAGACACTGACACGCTGCATAGACACTCACACACTGCAGAAGCACTCACAGACTGCAGAGGCACTCACACACTGCATAGACACTCACACACTGTTCTGTTGTGCAAGACTTAGCTTCCTGAGAGATTTGGCAGGGCCCTGCAGAGCCGTTTCAGGCCATTCAGACAGGGCGGTGTGTCCAGCGGTGTGGGGGGGTTGTAGATCGCTTCTGTGATAAGCGTAACTGTCAGGCTGGATGAAGGAGAACAACAGGGCTTTGCCTCAGCGCCTCTGTGTCGTTGGCTGGGGGGTCGGGGGGGGGGGCGGGGGGGTCCTGGGGGGGGGGGGGGGGCGTGAGGGGCGTGTGGATGAAAGGGGAGGGGAGCGCACTCTGAAACTGTAGGTCACACAGTCACATGCTGGAGATCCGCTGACAATAGCATGCTTGTCTGGGAGGCAAAGGCAGCGCGTGGTATTTGTCTGAAAAAGGGAACACTGCCCATTGGGAGGCTGAGGGGGAGGGACAGAGTTCAGCGGCTCGTTTTGCGCCGGGCGGGTGCAGTGCTTGCCTCCTCCAGCTCCAGCCGCTGTGACCCGGCGCTGAGTTCGTATCCAGCGGCCACCGTGCTCACCATGTGTCCCTGGGGTCCTGCAGCTCGGAACAGTCTCCTCCAATCGCTGAGCTCAAAAAATGTTTCTACCAATCGCAGAACACAAAAGAAGGTTTTGAAAGTGTTCCTTAAGTTTACCCCTTAGTTACAGCCACTTCCCATTTGTTTAGCCCTTAGCGACCGAGGCACAGATGTTCCATTTAGCTGCATTTTGGGGGACCTGCGCCCAGCTGCACACACCCTCCTACTCATCTGCAGCATTGTGCACTCTCTACACACCCTGCACCCTGTTCAGCAAAAATTAACTGCTGCTTCAGTGAGTAATAATAGTCTATAGAGCACAAATGAATCACATTGTGTTACACTTCCAATATAATAACAAAATTAGCTATTAAATTAAATGACTAGTAAGACTAGCATTTTGTTCAGTATGTTGATTTCAATCCTCATTTAACCCGAAGTGTTATTCCTTTAACCAAAATTGGAGTCTGTTTTACCTTGTGTGGGTTCATAGAGTTAAACGATTATCTGTTATAGTAGCTAGCTAGCTGGCAAAATAGCTGTAGCTATGCAATCTGCCTTTGACGTGGTACATAAACAAAGGTAATCATTAAATACAGGTTTTCAGGGGAGCTGACAGGGAGGCTCACACAATGTGAACGCCTCGTGTAGTTTGGGTGGTATACCCCTAGCAATTAGCTGGGATTTCACCAGCATCTGTCTGTAGTGTGTATGACAATGAGAGAGTAAGACCACCTTTGTGGAGCGACACATCGCCGGTGTGTTTGCCGTCCTATGATGTGAGAGGGATTTACCATGTCACTAATCACATTTGAACGCTTCCATTATGGACTGACACCCATGATCCCTCTGTGGCTGATTGTCCAGTGATACCGTAAACGAGATGAGATCCTTTCTGTCGCACTCAATGTCAGTTATAATTATGCAACACAAAAGAATCACAAGCACCAAAAATCTAATGGGAATGGCTCTAGACATTGGCCAGACCAGGCCAAGCTAAAGATATGGGTAGTATTTACATAACTATCAGGTCATTGATCAGGCTCATACTGCTGTAAGGTTATGAGCAGGCTGGTCATGGCTCACAGTGCTATAAGGTTATGAGCAGCCTGGTTGAGCTCACAGTGCTGTACGGTTATGAGCAGCCTGGTCAGGCTCATGGTGCTGTAAGGTTATGAGCAGCCTGGTCAGGCTCACAGTGCTATAAGGTTATGAGCAGCCTGATCGGGCTCACAGTGCTATAAGGTTATGAGTAGCCTGGTCAGGCTCACAGTGCTGTAAGGTTATGAGCAGCCTGGTCGAGCTCACAGTGCTATAAGGTTATGAGCAGCCTGGTCGAGCTCACAGTGCTGTATGGTTATGAGCAGCCTGGTCAGGCTCACAGTGCTATAAGGTTATGAGCAGCCTGGTCGAGCTCACAGTGCTGTACGGTTATGAGCAGCCTGGTCAGACTCACAGTGCTATAAGGTTATGAGCAGCCTGGTCGAGCTCACAGTGCTATAAGGTTATGAGCAGCCTGATCGAGCTCACAGTGCTGTATGGTTATGAGCAGCCTGGTCAGGCTCACAGTGCTATAAGGTTATGAGCAGCCTGGTCAGGCTCACAGTGCTATAAGGTTATGAGCAGCCTGATCGGACTCACAGTGCTGTATGGTTATGAGAAGCCTGATCGGGCTCACAGTGCTGTAAGGTTATGAGCAGCCTGGTCAGGTTCATAGTGCTGTAAGGTTATGAGCAGCCTGGTCAGGCTCATAGTGCTGTAAGCTTATGAGCAGCCTGGTCAGGCTCATAGTGCTGTAAGGTTATGAGCAGCCTGGTCAGGCTCACAGTGCTGTAAGGTTATGAGCAGCCTGGTCAGGCTCACAGTGCTGTAAGGTTATGAGCAGCCTGGTCAGGCTCACGGTGCTGTAAGGTTATGAGCATATGTTGTGAGGTTATGAGCATTTCTAACTGCCATAACCTGAAGAGAAAACAAATTATAATCTTTCTTATATTTAGCCAGGACAACTTTGCTGCATGTTGCACAGTGGTCAAGTTACGTGTGCTGAATACAGTCTTGAGTCTTGTAGCTACCAACGAAGCATAGTTGCCGCTTTCTTTCATAGAACTTAAAGCTACTACCAAAGTCAGAGAACAATTACACAATAAGGAGAAAAGGAGTTGCTTTACCTGATCCGTGCCTGTAAAATATCCACTGTGTCCGCGTCTTCTAACGTAATACCAGAGAACATCTCTCTCTCTCTCTCTCTCTCTCTCTCTCTCTCTGTTTCTCTGCAGAGCATGTGCGATTGTCAGTAGACCCTTCTCGCGATAGCAGAACGAACAGGTACGGGAGGGGTAGAGCAAGCGCAGATTGTCCACTAATTAATTGATCGTGGATGGCGTCGTTCTCTCAGATGGATAAAAAAATAAAAAATGCTAAAATGGGTCACCAAATATACTTTGGCTGCCATTAATATACCTGGGCGGCCCGTCCAAGTAAAGTTTATGTGTGGGAAACACTGTAGTGCTGTAAGGTTATGAGCAGCCTGGTGAGGCTCATAGTGCTGTAAGGTTATGAGCAGCCTGGTGAGGCTCATAGTGCTGTAAGGTTTTGAGCAGCCTGGTCAGGCTCACAGTTCTGTGAGCTTATGAGCTCCACAAGTGATTCTACTAATGTAGCAGTGGGTAATGTGGCAGTGTGTAATGCAGCAGTGAGTAATGTGGCAGTGTGTAATGCAGCAGTAATGTAGCAGTGAGTAATGTAGGAGTAATATAGTAGTAACATAGCAGTGAGTTATGTAACAGTAATGTAGCAGTGTGTATTGCAGCAGTAATGTAGCTGTAATGTAGCAGTGAGTACTGTAGCAGTAATGTAGCAGTGCGTAATGTAGGAGTAATGTAGCAGTGAGTAATGCAGCAGTAATGTATCAGTGAGTAATGCAGCAGTAATGTATCAATGAGTAATGCAGCAGTAATGTAGCAGTGAGTAATGCAGCAGTAATGTAGCAGTGAGTAATGTAGCAGTAATGTTGCAGTGATTAATGTAGCAATAATGTAGCAGTGAGTAATGTAGCAGTAATGTAGTAGGGAGTATAGTATTAGCACTGTGTAGTACTAATACTGCACTCTTTATTGTGCACTAGTGAGTAATCTTAGTGTAATACTGTGAAGTGGTAAGAGTGTAAAAGTAAGGAAGAGAAGTGTATAGTGAAGCAATAGCTCAGCATAATGAAGTAGTAAAATCTTACCACTGTTGACCAACAACAGTTTAGATTAGTAACAGTGTAAAAGTGTAGTAGCAGAGAGTAGGCTGGCTATCAATACAACAGCTTTAAAGCAATGAGTGGTAGCACTGTGGGTTCACAACCTTTAGGCGCAGGCTCAGAGAGAGGTTGACATTTTGTCAACCTCTCTCTGACAAATGTATCCTGTTAGATCTAAGGGATTCCTTTGTGTGTAACTGCCAGCCTGTTGGTCAAAAGTACTGTGCATCCATGACTTCAGCAACACACTGGCTTTACTCACATTCTGTATTCTTAATGGCCAGCTAGCCCTGATAATCTCTTTATTGTTGATAAATACTGAATTACTAACTTACTAAAAAATGTTTATAATGATTCATTTGAATTTGAAAAGCAGCTAACTGCTTGGCTATCCTACAGATGTGGGCACTGATATATTTCCTGCCTTAGTTTGGATTCCAAAGATTATGTCCAATCACTTTGATTCAGTTTACAATCGCGACTGCTTTGGCTTTTCTGTTTGGCTCACATTTCTGGGGGGGGGGGGGGGGGGAGGAGAGTGCCATACAGGTGTCACCCCAGCTCCAGTGTCTACACCATCTGCCCAGTGCCTCCACTCATCATGCTTTGCTTTAAGACACGGACTAAGCTCACACATCTCCTGTTGATCATGTGACCAGAACAGCCTTCCCCTTCATCCTAACCCCCACGACCGAGACTGCATTCCCAGAGCAGGACCAGAGATAGAGAGAGAAAGGGAGAGAGCACGGGGGAGAGAGAGCAGGAGAGGAAGGGAGGGAGAGAGAAAGAGAGCAGGGAAGAGAGAGCAGGAGAGGAAGGGAGAGAGAGTGAAGGTGGCAGGTAGACAGAGAGAAGAAAGTGTGTGAAAGACTGGGCACCGCCCTCTTCCTCAGAGGCCATCCCTCTGTCATGTGACTTGGGTCATGCGCGCAGCTGAATACAAAGATGCCCTGTCCCTTATTGGCCCCGCCCCCTTCTGTGCATGCTTTTAATAAGCATGGGGAAGAATCATTGTTAGCTGTGCATTGCTGGCATAGAAACAGTCTGTTTTTGAGTTGGGGGGGTGGGGGAGATCATTAAGATGGATAGTATGAGACCTGCCGATTGCTTCGTCCTGTTTTCTTTTTTTTAACAGCTGTTACCAAAATGGCTGCAGCCCTGCCATCCTCTTGTTCAGTTGTTAAGTGCGTCTCTTATTCTTAATCAAATCAAACCTGAGTACTGGGGTACACCCTGTGTGTCCCAACCTGTACTCCTGTGTGTCCCAAACCTGCACCCCTGTGTGTCCTAAACCTGTACCCCTGTATGTCCCAAACCTGCACCCCTGTGTGTCCCAAACCTGTACCCCTGTGTGTCCCAAACCTGTACCCCTGTGTGTCCCAAACTGCACCCCTGTGTGTCCCAAACCTGTACCCCTGTGTGTAGTAAGTGGCTCCTGTTATTCCACATTTCCCAGTACTAAATACTCTAGTATACCAGACTTATTAATAAATATAAATTAAATAAATATAAATGCTCTAAATAAATATATAATATTAACATTAAACATTGAAAATAATAATTATGTAATGTTTCTTGTTATTTTATTGTGTATGATTATGATGATGTTATTATTATTATGATATTGCTCGTGTTCGCTTCGTCATCCTCCTCATTGTAAATGCAATCTTTCCCTCAGATGTATGGAGCATTAGCTGGTGTGCACCGGACTGTGTGACCTAGATCGGGTTGGGCGTAGCAGCCTGCAGGTTCGCTGCAGAGTGGCGGTAAGCCTATGAACGCGCGGCTGAGCTACTGTCCTCGTCAGGAACCGCCCAGAAGCCATCGATCCACCCCACCCCCCCACATCCCACGCCCCAATTGTGTGTGACCAGCTGCGTCAGGATGAGATAGTTGTTTGTGAAACCATGGAGTACTGAATTTCTTTATTAATTGAGTTTGAGGGCCATTATTCATTGACATCCTGAATAGCACCCCAAAACAATATGTGCAGCACAACTGAATGAACACTTTCAGATCTGATTTATTAGAACCTGAAAGTGTCTCACTGCTTTTTATTTTTTTTTTTTTTTTTTTTTTTTTTTTTTTTATAATATTTTTTCTCCCCCCCCCCCCCCCCCCCCCCCTTTTTTTTAAAAAAAAAAATTTTTTTTTTTTTCAAAAAAAAAAAAAAAAAAATAAAAATTATTTTTTTTTTTTTTTTTTTTAATTTTTTTTAATTTTTTATTTTATTAAAAAATTATTAAAAAAATTTTTTTTTTTTTTTTTTTTTTTTTTTTTTTTAAAAAAAAAAAAAAAAAATTTTTTTTTTTTTTTTTTTTTTTTTTTTTTTTTTTTTTTTTTTTTTTTTTTTTTTTTTTTTTTTTTTTTTTTTTTTTTTTTTTTTTTTTTTTTTTTTATAAAAAAAAAAAAAAAATTATATTTTTTTTTTTTTTTTTCTCCCCCCCCCCCCCCCCCCCCCCCCCCAAACAAAAAAAAAAAAAAAAAAAAAAAAAAAAAAAAAAAAAAAAAAAAAAAAAAAAAAAAAAAAAAAAAAAAAAAAAAAAAAAAAATGATGAATATAATTGAATTTTACAAGCGGTTCCATTGCCCTTGTGCAACCTTCATATTCACCCCTATAAGCACCTATTCCATGATGGCTACAAAGGTCGGTCCTTTCGGTTTACAGGCCTGTTTTTGTCCTTTCAGTGGTGTGTTATAGTGAGTCTCTCACCCTGCCTCTCAGCCCAAGGCCTGTGGATGTGTGCCCAGCAGGGCATCTATTCCTCTATAGGTCACATGACCGCATCGGTCCCGCTTACAGTCTCTCGCCCTCTCACTGCACGGGCACTTGCTCTCTTTGAATAGTGCGGTCCCTGTGTTCACAAAGCATCTGAGCCATGATCTAGGATCAGTTTTCCCCTGTCCATATCCCTGCCTTATACAACAGGTGTAAAAACTCAAAAATGATCCTGCATCAGTGCTGTAGGCACTTTATTAATTAAAGGCCCCGGTCTTTCCCCCAGCACATTTATCAAGTGGACGTAGGAATACAAGCTCTAATAGAAGGAATGAACTTTAAAAAGGAAACCCGGCAGGCGGCCCCTGAGAAGACAAGGCACCTTATTAAGATTAGGGAACCTATGCAGTGACACAGCAATAATGAGTCGGCAATAATGAGCTGCCAAGCCCGTTAGATGGAACCTGCCTTAATGTATGCAGACATGAGGGCCTGTGGGAGAGCATACAGTGGCACTCTAGGCACAAAATGGATACCTGCCCCAAAAATCGCCATTCCAGATCAACACAGGACGCCATTTTGGATCCACACAGGGCGCCACCCTTGATCCACATTGGTGCAAAAATGAAAGGCAAGAGCCCATGTTTCAGAATGTGGGAGACAGGGCAATGAAATAGAGTCAGTCTTGCCCAAGGAGGTACACACAACAGAAATAAGCTGGAAAACATATTACTAAACGGTTTTGCTCAGAGACCAGTTAAATCGAGTCAATGGAAATATGTATTGCATACCCAATCTACACGCCAGAGTATATGTCTGTGTGGTAATCAGCTTTTAAATGAGTAAAACATGGAAAATGGCAGTATCTGACTTTCATAAAATTACAGAGCCCCACACTTCCTCTCTCACTATTGCTGTCCTGCAGTGTGACCAGTCAGTCCACAGTTTCTACAGGCCACTGTTTCACCAGACTCTCAGCTTCTATTGGCTGGACAAGACCACTGTGAGGCTATGATACATGATCCAACTAATAAAGATGCTCAATGTTTCGTCATTTGAGGATTTTGGACGATGTAATGGCATTCAGCAAAAATGGAGATAATTAAGAATGGAAAAAAAAAAGTGTATGCACTTCTCTTTTTTGAGCATTTCCTTTGCAACACATGAAGGTCAAACAGAAACTGTTTGTCCCTGTCTGTCCGAGGACAGTTCAAGACTGCACACTTTATTGGATTGGATTGGACTTTTTTATAAAGAGGCTTTGTCTCTAAGAGGGCTTGGACTACATTAACCATTTTATCTGTTCTGCAGTATAAATATAACCCATTCATACAATCGGACTTCATATTATTGCCACATTATATATTGCTTCTTACTGCTGTAATACGACCTCAGTTATCTCTCTTAAGGCGATCAGAGATCCTGTACAGGAAAACACCATTGTGAACCTTCTGGAAGGGTGAGTTTGGTCCTTCCATTTCCTGTTCTGGAACATGTTTTGCATAGGGTTGAGGGAAGCTTCTCTTCAGTGGCGAGGCCTGTACTATGCAGATTAGTGACAGGGCTGTAGCCAAGGCTCCCCCCCCCCCTCCCCTTAGTGCCTCCGCTGGGCTAGACTTACAGTCCACACACAGTTTGTGAAGAGTCTTAATCATGTTACATCCGTCATGCGCACGGCTGTATGTGAAGGCACTCACCATGGAAACGCTCTGAATGTGGGACATGGCCTGGCCCATACATGTCCTTTTGTTTAGACCGCACAAGGCAGAATGTGCTTATTAATAAGTGCAGTTATTGAGTTACGAGTGACTGCTCGCTGGCGTCAGGATGACGTCGGCTGGAGCACACGGTAAATTTGAGGTCAGCCCTGCGATGGCGGCTCGGCAGACACGCGAGGGCTTGGTCTGGCGCCTGGAGCGCGTAACACACAGGGTGCAGGAAACATCTCACGCATTCGTACTTTAGAAAAATTTCACTGAACTACACTAAAAATGGATATGGGGATTAGATTAAGGGCTATGATGGCTACTGCAGCTTGCTGTTTGCACAGCACAGTTGTGCTACCTTTTTCCCAACAGGTTGGGATTAGTTGCCTGCTGGGACATTAAGCACTAGAAGTTTAAATAAAATGTAGTTAGTGAGGACTGGAATGAGACTGTAGTTTTCTGTCATTCGCCATTGCCGTGTGTTTTCTTCGTTTATCACATGCAATGCCTTGGTTGAGAAGAGGAAGAACTGAACCATAACTAATTATTTTCCCCGTCACAGGGAGGCTCCACTTTTTGTGACATTAGCTAGCTAACCAGAATACCCAGCTAAAGTAAAATGGGCATGGTGGCTAGCTAACATTGTTAGATAAGATTACAGTCGCAGTAAACTAAATTGTCCTCTGGCGCCTGTACTGATGATAGTCCTTCTAAGACTCTAGTCCAAAGAAAAGAAAATCATCAATTTTAAGAAAAAAGTAGTGTACTTTAGGATTGGGCTGGCATTCAGAAGGTAAAGCTACAAATGATTGGTTTTCAGCTTCGCGTTCAGGTGGTTGGGCCAAAAGTGAAAAACATAAGCAGTGTCCTGGGTGTTCTGAGCTGAAGGAGAGGCCAGATTGCCAGGCCCGACTGATCTCACTTCCCAGGGTAAGGCAAGTTCCCCACTGCCCTGCCTCATTTCTCCAGTGCCGATTGCTCGCTAACTGTGTCATTCATTAAAGCTACTGCTGGGTCTCCTATCGAATCCGGACCATGCCAATGCCGACTGGATAGTCGCTCCAGAGGTAGAGGCAGGATTGGCGATTGCATTACCCGCGATATGTGTGGGTTCGGTCAGTTAGCGGACTGCATACATCACTATCTAGCTATCCCATGCTTAGCCCCACGTTGGGTGCCAAATAATTATTTTTTATTATTAATAATAATAATGGCTACCCTTACATGACCTTGTATGGCTCCAGCCCCCCAATGTTAAAGGCTTCACAGTGCTTTTCTCTGAAAACATTTTCTGTAGATTCACTAGCAAATGACTTTATTGTACACATCTCATTAGGCCTCGGGAAACTAATTTTCAACTTAAAATAAGTGTTTGTTTGAAGACAAATTGCAGGAACAGGTTTTTGTTGGAGCTGGCGAGTCACTGGTACCTCACAAGGCTCATTGATTAATGTTTTTATGTGGCCAACTGAACATATTCGCTGGGTTTTGGAGTTCATGAAGTCCAATACAATAGTGCTCCCCGATGGTGCATGTGGTGGTTGAGCCACTTGTTCTTAGCGCACTGATGCCCATCCTTTGGTCTTTCCCTGCTCCAGGAAGTAAGGTGAGACCGTCTGGTGAGCTGACTGTCTGATCTCACAGACACCTGGTGACTGTGGGTGGCACTATTTCTTTACAATACCGGCTGTACATTCAGCAAGTCAGAGAGGGTTTCCCACCTCTTTTTGTATATGTCGCCTTACTGTCATAGAGCGCCCTCTCTGGTTAGTCTAGCACCTGCTGTCTTACAACATGTAAAGTCCTCCGGCACAATCGATGTGCAACCAAAACGTCCAATTTAATGTTGCAATTGCAGCTGCATTCATGCCTTCCGATTTGGGAGAGTGCAGAGATCTGTGGTTCTCCTCTCAAACATGTTGTGTCGCCAGACTGCTTCTGTTCGCTGCTCAGCCCGCAGCCAAGCTCACATAGGTCTTCCTCTGACTTCGCTCCTTTCACATGCGGCTTTGACATATAGTCCACAGGCACCCAAATGACCAGCAGGGGTGGCTATAGAGATTGGAAACTCGGGCTCAATGCACCTTTCCGTACCCTGGGCGACGCTATCGCCTTTGACACCCTATGGAGCTGCCAGACACAGCCACCACTGGCATGGTCCAGATTTGATACAAAACCGTGGGGCTCATCCATGCACTACAGTGTAATTCCTTAACCGAATGAGCCACCCAGCAGCTCGTTAATGTGTTTTTAGAAATATTTTTCATTTCAATTTTTATTCAGCTTGGACAACTGCTTAATGCGTTCCATGAACAGCACAGTTGATTCCAACATTGTTGCTTATATTTAAATTTTACACTGTTAGATATTTAACTTAAATAAGTAAAGGATACATTGATTCCTTGAGGGTAAAATGTACGAGTTTACATTGTCTGATTACTAATTGCACCGTATTTAATGTTCTCCTTTATTATGTGCAAGCAGTTTTTATATATTTATACCGTACATATTAATAGCTACTATAAAATACACAGGGTAAACTGTAACTAAAATTATAACTGTTTAATGAAAGCATAAATTTGACTTGCCACATTAACCAACCACTGCGACCCTGACTTGGACTAAGCAGTTAGAGAATGGATGGATGGATGGATATTAACCAGCTAGTAGCAGAGTTGGCTATCTTATGTAACTAGTTTACACATTCTGGACTGCCTTTAGCCAGCAAAACAAGTGGAAAATTGTAGTCCATGGGCAAAACTAGATTATTTTTGGAATAATGTGTGGCTTCATAGGAACCGAAGATTCCTGGAATTTTAAAAACTTTTAATAAAAATGTTGTTATCAGATTTCTTGTGCAATTCCCTTTATCCTGGTAATTAGGTACATATTTCAATGGCTACAGTTCATCTTTTATGAAACATTTGCAGAATTATAAATGCTTTGATCTGCCTAATAAAATAATGATTTTTGAAAGTTTTGGATCAGAAGGATCGTTTTGTCTGTTCAGTTATTATAGAATCCTCATTGTTTGGCCAGATCTAATCAAAACCTGAAACTTATAAATCCATAAATCCATGTCCAAATCTATTAGCCTCACTAAGATGTTGAAATGAGATCCTGATTAACTGAATCCCTTTGAAGTCCAGTTTTGCCTCAATTGCCCGGTGTTTCTTTATAGCCACTGGTCAACGGTTTCTAAACTATTGTACGATGTTAAAGCAGTTGAATCGCCTCACTCACATTCAGTTCTGTTGCTCCTTTACCACATTTCCTGAGAAATGACCACATCCATCTGTATGTGTATCCAGGATGATGTGACTAAAGGGTGGATTTGCCTTGTTAAAAGTTTTCGCCCAAGCAGACTCTACTAATAAAACCAATAGGAAAAATTGATTTTCTGAGACCTTTTTGGTCGTGCTAAAACCATTAGTAATTTTGGCCTTTAGATGCAACAACGGAATACATGGTAACAGTGTATATGAGGACAATCACTGTGTTTTACCAAGCCAGATCATGACAATGGTTTAAAAGAAGGGGGAAAAAAGGAAAACTCTGCAAATACGTTTTCTCTTAAGTCATAGGCCACACCAAACCAGCTGCAGCATTACGGACAAACGAGTCGTTTCATTCGTCAGGAGTCTCGTTTTCACCATCTCTCCTTTCCTGTCGTCCGCCTTTATTTTTTCTCCGAAGGCCCTGCCGTATAGGGTGCTCTTTTTTTCTTTTTAATCGCACGGCCATTGAATAATTCAGAGTGCTGAAATGTTTGCCATTATATAACAGTGCTGTCATGTGCCATCTAGCCTCTCAGCTACACGCCTTCCTCCACCGGCAACCGCATGGCCTGTCTTCTGCTCTCCTTTTTCACTTTCTCTCGCTCTCTCGCTCTCCCCACACCGACCCCCCTGCCTCTCTCTCTCTTGCTTGCTGTTCTTCCCCTCTCAGCCCTTTGACCCACAGCCCCCCCCCACCCCCCCGCGGTTACACGCATTCCCCCGGCCTCGGCCTCGGCCCCTCCCTGCTTCACTCGCTGCTTAATTTAAGATGCCTGGAATTTTAGAAGCAAATGACAAAAAGACCCTGGGAAGCACAGCCCAGTGGAAATGTGGTCTGTCTTGTGTGAATGCGCACACCCTCATGCACACACACATACACACACACCCTCATGCACACACACTTACACATACTCTCACACACACACTTACACACACTCACACACACACTTACAAACACCCTCATGCACACACACTTACACATACTCTCACACACACACACTTACACACACTCACACACACACTTACAAACACCCTCATGCACACACACTTACACATACTCTCACACACACACTTACACACACTCACACACACACTTACATACACACACACACACTTATTCACATATACACACACTTACACACACACACACACACACCCTCCTGCACACACACTTACACACACACTTACAAACGCACACACCTCACTCACACGCACGCACACACAAAAATGGATACAGTCCCAATATCAGTGCAGTGACAGATGGATGGGATGCTGCTGTTGCTGTTGGCGAAATGCCGATGCAGACACACAGACACAAACAGACAGACAGACACAGGAACACAGACACACAGACACAGATACAGAGACGACACAGATACAGACGCACGCACACAGATACAGACACACGGACACAGACATACAGACACAGACGCACAGACCAACACACAGACACAGATACAGACACACAGACACACGGACACAGACACACAGACACAAAAACATGGACGATCTGCTGAGTGTATTCCTCCTGTACCACATTCACACACTGGCGAAGCATGCAAGCCTACACCACAGACATAGCAGTATGGGGCTATGTGTTGACGTACTCTCTCTCTCTCTCTCTCTCTGTAGGACTGAGGAATGGCTGGACGCCCATGCATACACACACACATTTAATCCCTCATACACACCTGAATTTATGATATAAATATATACATTATATATCTATGACTTGGCCCAAGTGTCCGCGTACTTGGGGTTGGTGTGTGTGTGTGTGTGTGTGTGTGCGTGTGCGTGTGTGTGCGTGTGTGTGTGCACACGTGAACATTACACAGACATGTCCTGTATTTGTTCGCGGATCACACGCATCCCTAACCCAGCGCAGCAGCGCTCCGTCACAATCACGCCAAACGCAAAGCGGCCTGAGCCACGGGCAGAACAAACCTCCCTTCCGTCAGCCTGAGCCACGGGCAGAACAAACCTCCTGTCCGTCAGCCTGAGCCACGGGCAGAACAAACCTCCCTTCCGTCAGCCTGAGCCACGGGCAGAACAAACCTCCCTTCCGTCAGACGGGAAATTCAGTTAATCCCCCCCCCCCCGCACACAGAAAACAAACAGCAGCCGAACGAGGCTAGCCTGGCAGCGGCAGGCTCAGGAGGAAGCTGGAGCTCCGGCTGTCTTACCGGTTCAGCGGCCTCCTTCCAAACGCAGCTGATATGCAGGCAAACATTCGCTGGGCGAGCGGGAGTGTGTGCCTTCCGTCCTCAGCACTGATCTGCCAACATCCTCCTATCTCTGTCTCTCTCTGTCTCTCTCTCTGTCCCTCTCGCTCTCTCTCTCACTCGCTCTCTCTCTCGCTCTCTCTCTCTCGCTCACTCTCTCTCTCGCTCACTCTCTCTCTCGCTCTCTCTCTCTCGCTCACTCTCTCTCGCGCTCTCTCTCTCTCTCTCTCGCGCTCTCTCGCTCGCTCTCTGATTATTGTCTGTGTGCTATTTCCTCTCTTGTTAGCTCCAAGGCAGTTAAGACACGCCGCAGCGATGGGGGAGGAGGGTGTGTGTGTATATGCGTTGCGCGCACGTCTGAGTGAGAGAGAGAGAGTGCGGCAGAGATGGAGGGAGGGGTGAGTGAGGATGGAAGGAATGAAGAAGAAAAGCTGGGATTAAAGCAGAGAAATGAGTGACAGAGGACTGGGGGGGTTGGAGCAATCTCACCATTTTTTTTTTTGGAAAACAGACAAATGGATGCAGGTCTTACCCCTGCAACAATGCGGTGGGTTCACGGATTCCACTTTCACAGCTCCTTCCAGCGAGAGACGGATCAGACTCCTCTCTCCAGCACCTCCAATAGCTCAAGCAACCAATGGATTTCTTCATTGATTTAATTGATAGCTGAGACAGAGAGTAAGGTTAAGGGGGGGGGGGGGGGGGGTGAGAGCCAGAGAGGGGGGAGGCCAGTGGGAGGAGAGAGAGTGATGACGACAGGGGATGAGGGGGTTGGCTTGTAGTATAAAATTCTGTTTCCGTGCCAACTGTCTCTGTGACAGAAGGACCTGTGCCCATTGGCCGATTGGCTGCACAGACAGCCTCACGGGGAGCTGCTACAGCTACTGCATTCTAACTACATTTAAAAAGCACAGCCTGTCCCCAACCCTGGAGGGGTGAAACAGAAAGGCTGCTCCTACCCCCGTGGGGCAGTTCAGCCAGGCGACTGACCAATCAGATACTGGGGCTGCACGGAAGCCCCCTCCCTGGGGCAGTAGGGCACTAACGGTGTCGCACTGTGGGCATCGTGGTACTTCTACATTAGAGAAGCTTTTCGACGTTGCTGCAGCAATGTGAGTGTGTGTGCATGTGAGTGTGTGCGTGTGTGTGTGTGTGTGTGTGACTGTGCATGTGTGCGTAAGCGCGTGCGTGTGTGTGTTTGTGTTTGCATGTGAGCACGTGCATGTGTGTGCGTGTTTGTGTGTGTGAGTGTGTGTGCATGTGAGAGTTTGTTGGTGAGTGTGTGTATGTGCACGTGTGCATAAGCACGTGTGTGTGTTTGTGTTTGCATGTGAGCACGTGCATGTGTGTGCGTGTGAGTGTTTGTTGTGTGTGCATGTGTGAGTGTGTGTGCTGCATGTGTGCATAAGCGTGCGCGTGTGTGTTTGTGTGTGCGTATGTGTGTGTGCATGTGAGCGTGTGAGTGTGTGCGCGCACATGAATGTGTGCATGTGTGTGCGTGTTTGTGTGTGTGCGCGTGCGTGCATGTATGCGTGCGTGCGTGTGTGTGCGTGCATGCATACGTGTGTTTTTAAGTGTGTGTCTGAGCATGTGAGTGCGTGCGTGTGTGTTTGCGTGTGTGTGTGTGTGTGCGTGCGTGTGTGTGCATGTGTGAGCATGTGTGTGCGTATGTGTTTGTGTGCGTGTATGTGCATGCGTGTGTGTGTACGTGTGTTTAAGTGTGTGTCTGAGCGTGTGAGTGCATGCGTGCATGTGTGTGCGTGTGTGTGTGCATGCGTGAGCGTGTGTGTGCATGTGTTCACGTGCGCGTGCGTGTGTGTGTGCATACGTGTGTTTATAAGTGTGTGTCTGCGTGCGTGTGTGTGTGTGTGCGTATGTGTGTGTGTGGGCGTGCGTGCGTGCATGTGTGTGTGCGTGCGTGAGCGCGTGTGTGTGTGCATGTGCATGCGTGTGTGCGTGCATGCGTGTGTGCATGTGTGTGTGTGTGCGTGAGTGCGTGTGTGTGTGCATGTGTGTGTGTGTGTGCGTGAGTGCGTGTGTGTGTGCATGTGTGTGTGTGTGCGTGCATGTGCATGTGTCCATGCAGCCCTGTGGCAGGAAAGAGAGAGTTGGAAGAAGGCAGAGGAGAGTGTAGAAGGGAAGAGGGTGTGCAGATGGAGAGAGAGAGAGATGGAGAGAGGGCAGAGTGTGTTTTGGGACAGTGTGGAGGGGAGAGTGTGTGTTTTGGGACAGTGTGGGGGGGAGCAGTGTGTGTTTTGGGACAGTGTGGGGGGGGGAGTGTGTGTTTTAGGACAGTGTGGGGGGGGGAGCAGTGTGTGCTTTGGGACAGTGTGGGGGGGAGCAGTGTGTGTTTTGGGACAGTGTGGGGGGAAGCAGTGTGTGTTTTGGGACAGTGTGGGGGGGAGCAGTGTGTGTTTTAGGACAGTGTGGGGGGGGAGCAGTGTGTGCTTTGGGACAGTGTGGGGGGGGAGCAGTGTGTGTTTTGGGACAGTGTGGGGGGAAGCAGTGTGTGTTTTGGGACAGTGTGTGTTTTGGGACAGTGTGGGGGGGAGCAGTGTGTGTTTTGGGACAGTGTGGGGGGAAGCAGTGTGTGTTTTGGGACAGTGTGTGTTTTGGGACAGTGTGTGTTTTGGGACAGTGTGGGGGGGAGCAGTGTGTGTTTTGGGACAGTGTGGGGGGGAGCAGTGTGTGTTTTAGGACAGTGTGGGGGGGAGCAGTGTGTGTTTTGGGACAGTGTGGGGGGAAGCAGTGTGTGTTCTGGGACAGTGTGGGGGGGAGCAGTGTGTGTTTTGGGACAGTGTGGGGGGAGCAGTGTGTGTTTTGGGACAGTGTGGGGGGGAGCAGTGTGTGTTTTGGGACAGTGTGGGGGGGAGCAGTGTGTGTTTTGGGACAGTGTGGGGGGGAGCAGTGTGTGTTTTGGGACAGTGTGGGGGGGAGCAGTGTGTGTTTTGGGACAGTGTGGGGGGGAGCAGTGTGTGTTTTGGGACAGTGTGGGGGGGAAGCAGTGTGTGTTTTGGGACAGTGTGTGTTTTGGGACAGTGTGGGGGGGAGCAGTGTGTGTTTTGGGACAGTGTGGGGGGGAGCAGTGTGTGTTTTGGGACAGTGGGGCCTGCTCGTCTCTCTGAATGGCTCATTAATCCTGTGCTGCAGGTGAGCGGGTGTCAGGCTGAGGTGCCATTGTCTCTCACTCACTAATCTGCACTGAGCCACAGATTATTTATGACCTGCTTCTCTTACACAACCCACTAGGGTTCTCTCTCCCACTTCTCTCTCTCCTCCCTGCTTCTTCTCTTTATCTGCCTTTCTCTCCCTCCTCCTTCTCTCCCCCTCCTCCCTCTCTCCCTCCTCCATCTCTAACCCTCTCTTGTTCTTTTCTGTTCTCACTCTGTAACACCACACAGATTTAAATTCATTTTAAATTCCCAAGTCAAAGCCTGTGCAGAATTCATTGATGCATATTGCATCTATTCATTGATGAATTCTGTGTCTATGATGTCTCATATTGAACTGTGTTAAATTGTCTGGGATGTTCCATGTTGTACTGTGTTGGAAATGATCGTGATGTTGGCGTTAAATGTTGGGGCCCTGCTGTTTTTACTATACTGTACCGCTCACAAATTCCACCAGCCTTGGCTGTGTGGGCATTAAACAATCTGAATCTGAATCTGAATATACAATATATAAATATTCATTTTGATGAACCATCATATGAGCTGCAGGTAAATATGAATGAGCTTTCTGAATAGTCCAAACTAGAACTGCCAGTCCAACTTTTTTTTTTCTTGTAGGAGAAAATGTGTGGCACCTATTTGGCCTGATAAATGTACAAGGCTGACCAAGAAACATGCATGTATTTGCAACATTGTGCTTTATGATATAAATGCAAATAGGCTAAGCTAAGAATGACACAGAACAATATTTTTAAAGGCATGAAAATGATCCACAAATAAAACACTGTTTATCTGAACCTGTAACAGGCCTACGGTCAGTATTCATGTGGAAGTGCTCTGTCATACTGAACTGATTGTCTGCTTCCAATGAGGACACCTGTTGGTTCATTGTGTTACTGCATGGTGAATCAATCCTGGTCTACGTTGCACAGGGTCATGGAAATTGAGGGCTTCCTTGCACATTAATTTGAAATGAAATCTTAGCAGCATCTTATCAAAGCTTTCCCAGTGAAAATACTGGTTTATTTGGGGGACTTGTGGAAAACATCATTCATAACCAAACCAAACCATAACCAAAAGTCAAACATACACCAGGTAATACACAGCAGGATATTATTATCCACTGCTTATTAAATCTGACCGATGGTTTCTGTCATGGCCGGCTCGAAGTCCAAATTCACCAAAAACACACAATCCAGAAAGTGATTTAAAAACAAAACCCTGACATTTATTAATATAAATTACAAACTAACACGCAAACTACAACAAACGAAAACCCTACAAAGTACACAAAACAAAAAGATCTTCACAAAACACAAACCACACACAGCCCCAAAGAAGATCCCCCTCCAGCCTTCTACTACAGGGCTTATATTGGGCCACAGGCCGGTGGAGGCAATCAGGCAATTAGGTAATTAGGTAATTACCTCTACCTGCACTACCCAGGCAAGCAGAGGCAGGGGACGTAACAGTCTCATCCAGAGTAACTACCTGGGCATTATAAAGCATTACAGATCATAGCATTATAGGGCATTAAAGATGATAGAATTCTAGGGTATTATAGATTATAGGGCATAAATCATAGCATTATAGGGCATTGAAGATGATAGAATTATATCGCATTATAGATAGAGCATTATTGGGCACTATAGATCATAGTATTATAGGACATTATAGATCATAGCATTATAGAGCACTTTAGATTATAGCATTATAGGGCGGTATAGATTATGGCATTATAGGGCAGTATAGATTAGGTGTACAGAATTCAAAGAGCAAGCTGGGTTCTGTACTAGCGGCTCCTTATATACTCCTACCTGGGGGGCAACTTTTTATGAAAAGTGCATAGAGGCCTAAAATAATGAATGAATAGGATGTACACATAGTTATTGACTTGAAATATTATTCTGTAGCTAGTGGGAAATATACAGCCACTATGATGAGAACTTGGACACAAACACAAGGTGTGATGCATCTGAATTAAGGTTTGTTTATGACCTTCTGAATGACCAAACCCTCAGGTGGCAGGGTTCAGTGTAGTGGAGGCTCCAGGTGGCGGTGTTCAGTGAGATAGAGGCTCAGGTGGCAGGGTACAGTGTGGTGGAGGTTCGGGTGGCAGGGTTCAGTGTGGTGGAGGTTCAGGTGGCAGGGTTCAGTGTGGTGGAGGTTCAGGTGGCAGGGTTCAGTGTGGTGGATGCTCTAGGTGGCAGGGTTCAGTGTGGTGGAGGTTCAGGTGGCAGGGTTCAGTGTGGTGGAGGTTCAGGTGGCAGGGTTCAGTGTGGTGGAGGTTCAGGTGGCAGGGTTCAGTGTGGTGGAGGTTCAGGTGGCAGGGTTTAGTGTGGTGGAGGTTCAGGTGGCAGGGTTCAGTGTGGTGGATACTCCAGGTGGCAGGGTTCAGTGTGGTGGAGGTTCAGGTGGCTGGGTTCAGTGTGGTGGAGGTTTCAGGGTGGCAGGGTTCAGTGTGGTGGAGGTTCAGGTGGCTGGGTTCAGTGTGATGGAGGTTCGGGTGGCAGGGTACAGTGTGGTGGAGGTTCAGGTGGCAGGGTTCAGTGTGATGGAGGTTCAGGTGGCAGGGTTCAGTGTGGTGGAGGTTCAGGTGGTTGGGTTCAGTGTGGTGGAGGTTCAGGTGGCTGGGTTCAGTGTGATGGAGGGGCCTTTTTACAGGAAGCTGGTGAGAAAGTGTTGCTGAGGGCGATGAAGGACTGGTGAGGAAGCTCGAGAGAAACTGACCTTTTTTTGCCACTAAGAAATGAGGTGCAGTGGTCAGCTTTCCCAGAACATCTGAAGTAACAGACAGTATGCATTTAACAAGTTCTGCTTTCTGTAAAAGCTCTGCTTCCCGTCCAAAGTTCCTTAAAATATTTGTCAGTAGTGAGACATATGCTAATCAGTTCTTTCAGAAGCCCTTTGTAGAAAATAGATAACATAAGACAATAACAAGAACAGACAATTTAGCACAATAATACTTGCCATTTTCCTGACTAAATTGTACCTAGTGCTCTGATTACCTACAGACTAGATAGTATCTAACACCTTATCAAGACTGGTCTTGAAAAATCGCCCGAGTTTCTGCCTCTACTACATGACTTGGCTGGTTATTCCACACATTGACTACTCTTGGCATGAAAATATTTGTCCTAATATCTGTACGGAATTTACGTTTTGCTAATTTCCATTTGTGTCCCTTCAATCTACCCACAACTCAACCTGACGAATCTCTTGTAGTTTACTTTGTTGATTCCCTTTATGAATTTAAAAACCTCAATCAAATCTCCTCATTACATTACATTACAGGCATTTAGCAGACGCTCTTATCCAGAGTGACTTACAATGTAAAATGTTATGTAGAAGTTGTGTATCTATTTATACTGCTGGATATACAGTATACTGAAGCAATGCAGGTTAAGTGCCATTTTGGTAACACAGACTAAAGTGCTCAGTGCAAACCTAGAATCCCAGTCATCTGCTAGGCAGAAAACAGTCCCCCGGAATAGCAAGAAAGCCTTTTTCTATTTTTATCTTATCAGACTAATATGGCCTAAACTTTATTTCCACCACACAGCCAAAGCAGCAGTATTCAAACTGAACAAATGAGGGGACAGGGCTGGAGCTGTATTCATTCATATTTTCATTTGGATTTGATATGAATACTCTCCTGATGCAAATGATAACACTGAGCTTGCGTAGCAGTGAGCACTAAAACCAGTGTGTGACCATGTATGACCTTGTGTGTCATTGTATTACATTGGCGATCTCACAATATGCTGTGCTCCAGATGTGGTGGAATCTGAAGATTAAAGTCATAAGAGATTCTTTGAAGTAACCTTCATTTTACATGGCTGGTCAGTTAAATTCAGAATCGTATTTACAATGATGGCCTGGCAAGAGTCGAGTGCTTTTCAGGAGGCACGAGGAGGGGTGGGGGAGGGGTTAAAAGGTTGAAAAGAAATGTCTTAAAATAAGGATGAACAGGACCACAATAACAGACAAGAGAGACAGAAAATAGGTGAGCATCAGTCAGTTAACAAGCCCCAGACAAGCCACATACAAGGACAAACTGCGTATGAGATTATATGAGAAAAGAAACTGAAAATAAGAAGTGATGCTTTTTGGAGCACGCCTCACTTTTGTATGCACCCAGTAACCAATATATTAGCTGACTAAGTCTCTATAAAATATATTTTCCCCTTTGAAGTGAAGGACCCTACAGTAAAAGAAAGCATTCATATACATATCACAACATCAGTAAGCAATGAAATATCACCATTATATTAAATATATGAAAATGTTTTGCGTTTCTATTTTGCTGCAAAAATGGATAAAGGGAACCTGAAGGGACTGTGATTCATTTTTTCATTTTCACCAATCATTCAGAGCATCTGTCCCAACTAGCCAGTGTGCAAGAGTACAAGTGTGCCAGTGCACAAGTGGGCCTCCAGCAGCCGGCTTCCAACCCTGTCTGAATTACTGCTCCTTCCTTATCTTGAGCTTGTGTGTCACAGGGGTGTGGTTATGGGGTCAGCCTTTCATTGCATTACATTCATTTAGTAGATGCTGTTCTCCAGAGTGCATTGCACTGTATGAGAACATAAGTGCATCTACCTGCTCGATGTGAGCGGCAGTGCCACATGTGGCTAACAACTATCAGTTGGCCCTGCAACATCACTAAACATGAAATATCTAACCAAGAACAAAAATACAAATGCAGGATGCATGCATGCGTCAAAAGACCAAAGAAGAAAAATATGAAAGCATTAATATATCATAACCTGAATTAGTACAAATGGTGGGAAGTACTAGAGAGGGTGGGAGGGGCACCAGTCTGAAATGGTGGGTTTTACCGACGACAGCCCTTTCAGTTGAAACTGTTTCTCAACAATCATGTCAACATCTGGGGTATAATATAGGCCCTTGGGGAGTGTAGAGTGCATTTGGAAAAAATAAAACAGTGAAAAAATGTGTGTATGTAAGAGAGAGAGAGAGAGAGTGTGTGTGTGTGTGTGTTTGTGTGTGTGTGTGTGAATGAATTTATTTATTTGACAATTAAAAACTTTGATTTTATAAGACTGCATAACAGACAGTAATCCTCTAAAAAGTCAGCAGGCTTATTTCCATTGTGGTCCTCTAACATTCAAACATAGACATGACAAAACATCCAATACAGTATAGTTCATGCAACACACACAGATATGACAAAACAATACCTTCAACACAAAACAGACAGCATACTGGCAAATTGGCAGATTATACTATAAAAACAATGAGGGTTACACAGTATTTAACAGCCATCTTTTATGGATAAATGTGTGTGTATGTGTATGTGTTTACGTGTGTGTGCGTATGTGTGTATGTTTGTGTGCCTGCGAGTGTGCATGTGTGAGCTTATGTCAGTATGTGTGTGTGTGCACATTGTGTGTGAATTTGTGTGTGCGTGAGTGTGTGTGTGTGTGTGTGTGTTGTGTGTGTGTGCATATGCGTGTGTGTGTGTGTATGTGTGTGTGTGTGTGCGCGTGAGTGTGTGTGTGTGTGTGTGTGTGTGTGTGTGTGTGGATGCATGGTGCAAAGAGGAAGTATGAATGCAAAGTCATTCATCATCATATTTGAGTATTCAGCAAAAAGCATCTTATCAGAAACCTTAATCTGTGCTCAGAAACATTCACAACATACAAATACAAACTGCAAAGCTTTCAGGTTTTTTCTGATTCTGATAATATCAGTGGGGTGCAGAATATTATTTTCACCGAGCATGCATTTATTTTTGCGCTGGAAGAAGTGAAACCAAAGAAACCAGAGCATGGATGGATGTTGGCGATGACTGTGTGTGCGATCTGCGGGTGGCAGCTGCACCTTGGACATATTCCTACTGTGATGGCGTTGCCGGAGATGCTAGCACGACATAGTGATGTCACAATCAGAAAAAGAGAACCGTTGACAGCAGCAGCAGGTCACACAGGAAGTGTTTCACCGCAGAGAGCAGCTGCAGGGTACACAAGAAGTGTTTTTTTGGAGCAGAAGGGGAATCAAAATTCCTGTGTCCCCAAAGACAGTTCATACCATTCTTATAAACTGACTGAGCAGCATTGGGTCACTAATCACTCACTCACTCACTCACTTGTTTGCTGGCCTGTGTTTTCATGTGCCTATGTTTAGTTTGTTATTATTGATGTATTTTGTGCTTTTAAAATTCTTTTATCTTCTATCCCACCTCCCCTTCCCTTAAGTGGCTTTTGTCGCTTGTCAGGCCACCATTGTAAATAAGAATTTTTTCTTAATGACTTGCCTGGTGAAATAAAATAAAATAAAAGTTCCCAATCAGGAGTAAGGATGCATATATGCAGGTGTGCTTTAATCCAGAGCTTCCCCAAGCATTGCCATGTTGGTTCGGTCTACACTGTCATCCCGGCATCCCATGATTAGCCAGGTTTGTACGCACTAAGTTTCTCATGCAAAGTAGTTCCTAAGGTAGTAATGATGACAGTACATTGTAGTATTATTTCCTTTCACAGCCCCAAAGATACAAAGATTTGCAGATTAGGCTACTTAGGGTGGAGCATTCACAGGGTGTTGTTCCAAATGAGCATGCATGCTCAGTCAACTGTCAACCTGTATAAAGGTTCATAAGTAAATAAGTGGTTTAAAGGCAAGTGATATCACCTGTGCGAGAACCTTAACAGGAATGAAGAGACGCCATGGAGATGGACCTGGGCCTGAATACGAGACATGCTGGAACACTGCTGGAGCACCGCTGGAACACTGCTGGAACACTGCTGTAGCACCGCTGGAGCACTGCTGGAACACTGCTGGAGCAGGGCTCAGTCCTCGGTCCCCTTCTCTTCACCTTATACACCAGATCCCTTGGCCCTGTAATATCTGCCCATGGCTTGTCTTATCACTCTTATGCCGACGACACGCAACTCTTTCTCTCCTTCTCCCCATCGGACACACAGGTCCCTGCCCGCATCTCCGCTTGCCTGAGGGACATCCAGAGCTGGATGGACAATCACCACCTGAAGCTCAACCTGGGAAAGACAGAACTAATCTTTATTCCTGCCCTATCCTCTCCCCTCCTCGACTTTTCCATTTCAATAGGGGACACCTTAGTGACATCATCACCCTGTGCCAAGAATCTTGGAGTGGTGATGGACAACAGGCTGTCCCTCTCCAAGAACATCGCAGCAGTAAGCCGGGCATGCAGATTTTTCCTGTATAACATCCGGAGAATCCGCCCCTTTCTCACCACCTACTCAACCCAGCTCCTGGTCCAAGCAATGGTTCTATCCCGCCTGGACTACTGCAACTCTCTTCTGGCTGGACTACCGGCATCTGCCACCAGACCCCTGCAACTCATTCAGAACGCTGCGGCTTGTCTGGTCTTCAACCTCCCCAGACACTCCCACGTCACTCCCCTGCTCACCACCCTCCACTGGCTGCCTGTTATAGCTCGCATCAAATTTAAAACATTGGTCCTAGCATACCAGGCAGTCAAGGGGTCAGCCCCAGCATACCTCCACAAGATATTCAAACCCTACATGCCAGCCAGATCCCTCCGTTCTGCTACCTCAGGACGCCTGGCACCTCCCCCTCTTCGCACCTGCACTTCCAGAACACGTCTCCTGTCTGTTCTGGCCCCACGATGGTGGAATGACCTCCCCGTGGAGGTCAGAACAGCTGCGACACTGACCCATTTCAAGCGACGACTGAAGACTCACCTCTTCAGGCTGCACCTCTCCCCATCTCTCCCTACCTCCCTGTAATATCTTAAATGACTGTAAGCTTAGGGTTGTAACTAGGTAGCTGTTTCATAGGTGACTTAGGTGCATTAACTCTTAACTACTGCTTGTATTTTTTCCATAGACTATGTTGTTGCCGTTCTTGTTGTGTTAGTGTTAATCAGTTTAACCTTCAGGGTCCAAGTTGAACTATGCGGTTGTTCCCTGCACTTGGACCGGTACTTCTCTCTAGGGTTTTTCGTCATACTTGTTCCTGGTTATGGTTATACACTTTGTTGTACGTCGCTCTGGATAAGAGCGTCTGCCAAATGCCTGTAATGTAATGTAATGGAGCTGCTGGAACACTGCTGGAACACAGCTGTAGCACCGCTGGAGCACTGCTGGAACACTGCTGGAGCACCGCTGGAACACTGCTGGAGCACCGCTGGAACACTGCTGTAGCACCGCTGGAACACTGCTGGAACACTGTTGTAGCACTGCTGGAGCACTACTGGAACACTGCTGGAGCACTGCTGTAGCACCACTGGAGCACTGCTGGAACACTGCTGGAGCACTGCTGGAACACCGCTGTAGCACTGCTGGAACACTGCTGGAACACTGCTGAAGCACTGCTGTAGCATTACTGGAACACCGCTGTAGCACTGCTGGAACACTGCTGGAGCACCGCTGGAACACTGCTGGAACACTGCTGTAGCACCGCTGGAACACTGCTGGAGCACTGCTGGAACACTGCTGGAGCACTGCTGTAGCACCGCTGGAGCACTGCTGGAACACTGCTGGAGCACTACTGGAACACTGCTGTAGCATTACTAGAACACCGCTGTAGCACTGCTGGAACACTGCTGGAACACTGCTGGAGCACTGCTGTAGCATTACTGGAACACTGCTGTAGCACTGCTGGAACACTGCTGGAGCACTACTGGAACACTGCTGTAGCATTACTGGAACACCGCTGTAGCACTGCTGGAACACTGCTGGAACACTGCTGGAGCACTGCTGGAGCACTGCTGTAGCATTACTGGAACACTGCTGTAGCACTGCTGTAGCATTACTGGAACATTGCTGTAGCATTACTGGAACACTGCTGTAGCACTACTGGAACACTGCTGTAGCACTGCTGGAACACTGCTGGAGCACTGCTGGAGCACTGCTGTAGCATTACTGGAACACTGCTGTAGCACTACTGGAACACTGCTGGAGCACTGCTGGAGCACTGCTGTAGCATTACTGGAACACTGTTGTAGCACTACTGGAACACTGCTGGAACACTGCTGGAGCACTGCTGGAACACTGCTGGAGCACTACTGGAACACTGCTGTAGCATTACTGGAACACCGCTGTAGCACTGCTGGAACACTGCTGGAGCACTGCTGTAGCATTACTGGAACACTGCTGTAGCACTGCTGGAACACTGCTGGAGCACTACTGGAACACTGCTGTAGCATTACTGGAACACCGCTGTAGCACTGCTGGAACACTGCTGGAACACTGCTGGAGCACTGCTGGAGCACTGCTGTAGCATTACTGGAACACTGCTGTAGCACTGCTGTAGCATTACTGGAACACTGCTGTAGCACTGCTGGAACATTGCTGGAGCACTGCTGGAGCACTGCTGTAGCATTACTGGAACACTGCTGTAACACTGCTGGAACACTGCTGGAGCACTGCTGGAGCACTGCTGTAGCATTACTGGAACACTGCTGTAGCACTGCTGGAACACTGCTGGAGCACTACTGGAACACTGCTGTAGCATTACTGGAACACCGCTGTAGCACTGCTGGAACACTGCTGGAACACTGCTGGAGCACTGCTGGAGCACTGCTGTAGCATTACTGGAACACTGCTGTAGCACTGCTGTAGCATTACTGGAACACTGCTGTAGCACTGCTGTAGCACTGCTGGAGCACTGCTGTAGCATTACTGGAACACTGTTGTAGCACTACTGGAACACTGCTGTAGCACTGCTGGAACACTGCTGGAGCACTGCTGGAACACTGCTGGAGCACTACTGGAACACTGCTGGAGCACTGCTGTAGCACCGCTGGAGCACTGCTGGAACACTGCTGGAGCACTGCTGGAACACTGCTGTAGCACCGCTGGAACACTGCTGTAGCATTACTGGAACACCGCTGTAGCACTGCTGGAACACTGCTGGAACACTGCTGGAGCACTGCTGGAGCACTGCTGTAGCATTACTGGAACACCGCTGTAGCACTGCTGGAACACTGCTGGAACACTGCTGGAGCACTACTGGAACACTGCTGTAGCATTACTGGAACACCGCTGTAGCACTGCTGGAACACTGCTGGAGCACTGCTGTAGCATTACTAGAACACTGCTGTAGCACTGCTGGAACACTGCTGGAGCACTACTGGAACACTGCTGTAGCATTACTGGAACACCGCTGTAGCACTGCTGGAACACTGCTGGAACACTGCTGGAGCACTGCTGGAGCACTGCTGTAGCATTACTGGAACACTGCTGTAGCACTGCTGTAGCATTACTGGAACACTGCTGTAGCACTGCTGGAACATTGCTGGAGCACTGCTGGAGCACTGCTGTAGCATTACTGGAACACTGCTGTAACACTGCTGGAACACTGCTGGAGCACTGCTGGAGCACTGCTGTAGCATTACTGGAACACTGCTGTAGCACTGCTGGAACACTGCTGGAGCACTACTGGAACACTGCTGTAGCATTACTGGAACACCGCTGTAGCACTGCTGGAACACTGCTGGAACACTGCTGGAGCACTGCTGGAGCACTGCTGTAGCATTACTGGAACACTGCTGTAGCACTGCTGTAGCATTACTGGAACACTGCTGTAGCACTGCTGTAGCACTGCTGGAGCACTGCTGTAGCATTACTGGAACACTGTTGTAGCACTACTGGAACACTGCTGTAGCACTGCTGGAACACTGCTGGAACACTGCTGGAGCACTGCTGTAGCACTGCTGTAGCACCGCTGGAGCACTGCTGGAACACTGCTGGAGCACTGCTGGAACACTGCTGTAGCACCGCTGGAACACTGCTGTAGCATTACTGGAACACCGCTGTAGCACTGCTGGAACACTGCTGGAACACTGCTGGAGCACTGCTGTAGCATTACTGGAACACCGCTGTAGCACTGCTGGAACACTGCTGGAGCATCGCTGGAACACTGCTGGAGCATCGCTGGAACACTGCTGGAACACTGCTGTAGCACCGCTGGAACACTGCTGGAGCACTGCTGGAACACTGATGGAGCACTGCTGTAGCACTGCTGGAGCACTGCTGGAACACTGCTGGAGCACTACTGGAACACTGCTGTAGCATTACTGGAACACCGCTGTAGCACTGCTGGAACACTGCTGGAACACTGCTGGAGCACTGCTGGAGCACTGCTGTAGCATTACTGGAACACTGCTGTAGCACTGCTGGAACACTGCTGGAGCACTACTGGAACACTGCTGTAGCATTACTGGAACACCGCTGTAGCACTGCTGGAACACTGCTGGAACACTGCTGGAGCACTGCTGGAGCACTGCTGTAGCATTACTGGAACACTGCTGTAGCACTGCTGTAGCATTACTGGAACACTGCTGTAGCACTGCTGGAACACTGCTGGAGCACTGCTGGAGCACTGCTGTAGCATTACTGGAACACTGCTGTAGCACTACTGGAACACTGCTGGAACACTGCTGTAACACTGCTGGAGCACTGCTGTAGCATTACTGGAACACTGCTGTAGCACCGCTGTAGCACTGCTGTAGCATTACTGGAACACTGCTGTAGCACCGCTGTAGCACTGCTGTAGCATTACTGGAACACTGCTGGAGCACTGCTGGAACACTGCTGGAACACTGCTGGAACACTGCTGGAGCACTGCTGGAACACTGCTGTAGCATTACTGGAACACCGCTGTAGCACTGCTGTAGCATTACTGGAACACTGCTGGAGCACTGCTGTAGCATTACTTGAACACTGTTGTAGCACTACTGGAACACTGCTGTAGCACTGCTGGAACACTGCTGGAGCACTGCTGGAACACTGCTGGAACACTGCTGGAGCACTGCTGGAGCATTACTGGAACACTGCTGTAGCACTGCTGGAACACTGCTGGAGCACTACTGGAACACTGCTGTAGCATTACTGGAACACCGCTGTAGCACTGCTGGAACACTGCTGGAGCACTGCTGTAGCATTACTGGAACACTGCTGTAGACCTGCTGTAGCATTACTGGAACACTGCTGTAGCACTGCTGGAACACTGCTGGAGCACTGCTGGAGCACTGCTGTAGCATTACTGGAACACTGCTGTAGCACTACTGGAACACTGCTGGAACACTGCTGGAGCACTGCTGTAGCATTACTGGAACACTGCTGTAGCACTGCTGGAACACTGCTGGAGCACTACTGGAACACTGCTGTAGCATTACTGGAACACCGTTGTAGCACTGCTGGAACACTGCTGGAGCACTGCTGTAGCATTACTGGAACACTGCTGTAGCACTGCTGTAGCATTACTGGAACACTGCTGTAGCACTGCTGGAACACTGCTGGAGCACTGCTGGAGCAGTGCTGTAGCATTACTGGAACACTGCTGTAGCACTACTGGAACACTGCTGGAACACTGCTGGAGCACTGCTGTAGCATTACTGGAACACTGCTGTAGCACTGCTGGAACACTGCTGGAGCACTACTGGAACACTGCTGTAGCATTACTGGAACACCGCTGTAGCACTGCTGGAACACTGCTGGAACACTGCTGGAGCACTGCCGGAGCACTGCTGTAGCATTACTGGAACACTGCTGTAGCACTGCTGTAGCATTACTGGAACACTGCTGTAGCCCTCCTGGAACACTGCTGTAGCACTGCTGGAACACTGCTGGAGCACTGCTGGAGCACTGCTGTAGCATTACTGGAACACTGCTGTAGCACTGCTGGAGCACTGCTGGAGCACTGCTGTAGCATTACTGGAACACTGCTGTAGCACTACTGGAACACTGCTGGAGCACTGCTGTAGCATTACTGGAACACTGTTGTAGCACTACTGGAACACTGCTGTAGCACTGCTGGAACACTGCTGGAGCACTGCTGGAACACTGCTGGAACACTGCTGGAGCACCGCTGTAGCATTACTGGAACACTGCTGTAGCACCGCTGTAGCATTGCTGTAGCATTACTGGAACACTGCTGTAGCACCGCTGTAGCACTGCTGTAGCATTACTGGAACACTGCTGGAGCACTGCTGGAACACTGCTGGAGCACTGCTGGAACACTGCTGTAGCATTACTGGAACACTGCTGTAGCACTAATGTAGCATTACTGAAACACTGCTGGAGCACTGCTGTAGCATTACTTGAACACTGTTGTAGCACTACTGGAACACTGCTGTAGCACTGCTGGAACACTGCTGGAGCACTGCTGGAACACTGCTGGAACACCGCTGTAGCATTACTGGAACACTGCTGTAGCACCGCTGTAGCACTGCTGTAGCATTACTGGAACACTGCTGTAGCACCTGCTGTAGCACTGCTGTAGCATTACTGGAACACTGCTGGAGCACTGCTGGAACACTGCTGTAGCACCACTGTAGCACTGCTGGAACACTGCTGTAGCACTGCTGTAGCACTGCTGGAGCACCGCTGTAGCATTACTGGAACACTGCTGTAGCACCGCTGTAGCACTGCTGTAGCATTACTGGAACACTGCTGTAGCACCGCTGTAGCACTGCTGTAGCATTACTGGAACACTGCTGGAGCACTGCTGGAACACTGCAGTAGCACTGCTGGTACACTGCTGTAGCACTGCAGTAGAACCTCTGGAGCACTGCTGGAGCACTGCCAGAACACTGCTGTAGCACTGCAGTAGAACCTCTGGAGCACTGCTGTAGCACTGCAGTAGAACCTCTGGAGCACTGCTGGAGTACTGCTGGAACATTGCTGTAGCACCACTGCTCCTTCCCCATGCCAGTCCTGGGTGGCTCTTCCAAGATGGTGGCAGCACTTAACACTTGCTCGCTTCAGTCGATGTAGCCCGAGGGCAGGCTGCAGTAGGGAGCTGACTGTGAAGTGACTGGACCACATTGTAAATTTTGAGCTGCAAGACGAATGCCAGGCTAGTCAGTCTGGACAGTCTGCGTTATGTGTGCATAATCAATGGACTCTCCGTGCAGTTAACAGCAGCCTTCGCATCACACAGAAACCCAATGCACAATGTTCAGCCTCTTAATAAGAAAACATGACTGTAAGAGCTTCCAGATTAGAGTACTGGCACCTTTGTAGATGGTTTTAGAGATGATGGATTTTAGTAGCGTCATGCAGTGGCTGTAAGCTGAAAAACAGGCTGCATTTTTGTTGCCTTTTCTTTGCTGTTTTGTTCTATCTCACTAATCTCTCATTTCCTGTGCAGCAAAAACGAAAACCCAGCACTCATCTGCCTCCTGCTGCACACTTGCTGAGTGAATTATCTTATCTTCATGAAATCATGAAACCAACTCTGAAAACTTTGATAAACAAGCCAGTGGGTGCCACTGAAAAGGTCTAGCAACAGTAACCAAAACCTCTGGATCCAGCACTCGTTAGACCTCTGGATCTAGCACCTCGTTAGACCTCTGAATCCACTCCTCGTTAGACCTCTGGATCCAGCTCCTCGTTAGACCTCTGGATCCAGCACCTCGTTAGACGTCTGGATCCAGTCATAGACTTGGCATAACACTTGTCATAACTTGTGTCATGTCATAACACAATCATACTGTGTGCAGTGATGGTTCTGCATACATTTTGACAGTTTTATGAAATGTACTGCCATGCCTGATTATGACACATTATAACACATTATGTTATGCTTATGGCAGGCTTATGAAGGGTTATTGTTATAGTTAAAGAGTTAGCAAGCTCCTGGCTGGCATATGACAATGGTAAATCCAGGCAAAGGCATGCTGAACACTAAGATGTGTAAAATTGTTCATAATAAATTGGTTTAGTAAAAAAAAAAAAAAATATATATATATATATATATATATATATATATATATATAGTAAGCAATATCTGTATATGGTGAATGTGCAAATTATACTTTAATATACACTTGAGCTTTCTGTTCAATTTTGGCTCTACTGTGGCACCATACAATGAAAGCTATGATTCATTTGATGTCACAGTGATTACCTACATCAAATATGAAGCCTATTCACTTCATGATCCATGGTGCAGATAAAAATCAAACTTATCTGGTATTTTATTGAAGGTTTGTAGGCCTTCCTTCATGAATATGTATGTAAATTTACTTGAAGCCATTTAAACAGAACCATGGAATTTAACCGGGTGTCATGGCCAGTACCCTGTGACACAGCACTAACTCAGGAGACAGAAACATGGCTGAGCTTACAGAGGTCACAGGAGTCGCTCCGCTGGTGAGTGAATGAGGAGAGATTTATGAACATCACACTGCATGAAAGGATGAACTACAAAGACTAAGGCTGATAGTGGAGCAGGCCAGGTCTTCTCTGGAGCCCGGCTGGTGAGACACAGCTTGCTCAACTCTGCCAGACATCCGTCTTCTCTCCCTAAAAGGAAGAAAAATATATCTAAGTAAAATTTAAAAGATAGGACCGTGCACCATGGGAGATTTTGGGGCAGTGGCACTGTACAGACTCAGACCAGGTCATATTTCACACTGTGTGCGGGCAGCAGCAAAGCGATCTGGACCGCGCCATTGTTCCGTCCTTTAGGGTTATTATTCTGTATCTTTGTTTTCTGTCCTGGGTTCAAACTTGCCTTGTTTTAATGCCTGTATTTTATTGTAGACAAAATAAGCAAATTACACAATATTTGTGTTAACAGAACGTAAATAATCAAATGCATAACCAAGCCAAAAAAAAAACATTATGGAACCTGTTAAAAAAGATGCTCCACCATTTCCATTTCCTTTTAGCCCTCTTCGGTAATTAGCCTAATGTTATGCATGGTCAGGACCTTTGTCAATCACAGCATTAACCATTATTACCACAGATTCTTTAGACTCACTAGATACTCAACTCCTGTCTTCCTTTTGTCCTCTCTCCTTATTAACTACTGGAGATTCCAAGAGGCAACAGGAGTTTCTGGAGCTGTTGTACAGTACAGATTGTCAACTGACACAGTATTGAACTAGGTCAGGCCCTTTGATTAACTTTCAGAAGGCTAACTGAATTAGAATTATTTGGCTTTAACAGAACTGTCATTCACTGTTAAGCTGAGTATCTGGAGAGTCTATAGAATCTTTGATAATACTTATCACATGCACAGATCTAAGTGAATTGTGCTAATAGTTGTAAAATTGTTATTTATGTGGATTAAAGCGGGGGTTGATAGCATGTGAAAAGCTTAAGGGATATTATAAGCAATCCTTCTAATCTTCCTATTTTTATCTATTGTTTTCTGTTTTGGTAGAATTTGCCAAAATTAGACTTACTCCAATGGAGTATAACAGTCTGGTATATTGCTTTAAGGTATTTGAAAACATTTTTTCCCATTTATTTAAAATTTGATATTTTCTAATGTATTTTTTTTAATTCCCAGCAATGTGACATAAATGAAAGGTTGATGGCTTTGATATGATTTACTTTAAAAGAATCATGGTTTAAATTCATGATTATCTAATGATGTAAAGGCATTAATAAAAGAGAGAGAGAGTTCATGGAACAAACTAAAATTTAAAAATCATACTTAATGCAAAGTGCAGATGTACTTTCCTGCCTGTTTTCAACACTTTGCCCTGTCATAGCAGCAAGCTGGCAGTTGCAGATAGTATTTTTCTGAAGGCTGTATTTAACCCTTTGTGGTATGCTTATCTCCACTGTTGTACATCAGTACTGAGAGATTTGCATGGTATGAACATGAAAATTTGTCAGTCAATTGCCACAGTGGTCAGAACCCTCATAAAATGTTATTTACTGCAACACATTGAAATCACGTATGGTACCAATACTAGAATAAGACACTAAGCACTCAGAGAGAGTGCTTAGTGCAGTCCATAGGGTGGCTGACTCTCAACCTACATACAATACCCCCCCCCCCCCCCCCCCCCCCCCCCCCCCCCCCCCCCCCCCCCCCCCCCCCCCCCCGCCACAGAGTAAATAAAGAGGTATATTTGCAGCTTTCTCTGCTGGGCTGAGTTATTATGGGATGGCAGTCGTGGCAGCAGTAATAATGATGATGGTAGCGGTGAGAATGGATAATGATCATGACCGCCATTGCTCTGCTTGAAAAGCTCAGGGGCAGGCCAGGGTCCAAATCTGGGCTACTTAAAAATAGAGTCCCATTTACTCATCCCAGTGACATTGGCTTCTTATTACTGCTGCGCTGCAGTCCTGGGAGAACATGCACAGGGTGCACAGAGGTGCCCTCTCATGGGGAAACGGATTCGGTTCTGTCCTGTTCCTCTGTGCCTGTCTGAAAACAATGGCACACTCACCTGGATATTACAGGACACTGGGATTGTGCCCCACCACCTCAGATTGGGACAAGCCGATTTCGAGGTGCCACCCTTTTAAACAATGGGATGGGTCTTTCATTGTAATGGTGTCACATTAGCACACTAAGGGGCTGAGAAAGCAGCTGTCTAGAGCCAGTGGTCTTTGTGAGGAAGTTTACAGAAGAGTGCAAAACAGGAGCAGTGAAACCTACTGGATCAGCATTATGTAAAACTTAAGATTCTCCATAATACTGTGTAATCGTGTCTTGTATCATTGGAAAGCTGATGTCATGGGGAACAAGTTGCTGTCTTTGGTGGTGGGGTGCTGATGAAAGATTGTGATACCTATGGGTCAGTGCCCAGCCAGATACAAAGGTCAACCCAGTGTGATATTCTTACAGAGATAGCACAAGCAGGATCATTAATGTACTGTTTTGTTATCTTTGTGTCTTTATTTGATGACTTTGTGTTTTGCTTTGATCTTATATAAGTAGAAAGATGCAATGATTTGGGGATATGAGTATAACCATCTCACTACACCCACTCTTTTGCACCATTGTATACTTCCATTATTAACGCACTACAATAAATTGCATTTACCCTTCCTCCAGTGTTCGGGTCAAATCTGACTGATTTACACCTGATTGCCTCAGGACCTTATGTTTTTCTCCACACTAGGCATTTGAACATATAAAATTGCTTATCACCACTTTCATTGAATTTTGAGTGGTTTAGTCAACTTTGTCACACCTGTGGTGTTCCGGGTCTAAAATGACCTCCATAGGAAATGAATGAAGACTATATTATGTTCATCCAGCAGATGACAAACATCCCAATACACACACCCACTCACCCACACATCCACAACCACAACCCCCTCACCCCCACCCAGCCGCCCCGTACCATTAGTTGAAGACATTGTTTCACATCTTTAAAATGTGTTAAACTAAATTTGGTGATGATTTATGGTTTTTATGTTAATATAAGAGCAGTTAAAACAGACCGGCTAAATTTGGCCGTGAACACTATAAGGGGGGGAGCAACGAACACTGGAGAAAGGATACTTTAAACAGGCATTTGGCACGTCCGCATCTACCAAGACAGATAATGATCTGTATAGAGCCACACTTCTGCTGGTAAGCCTCTCTATGCACAGCAGAAAGGTTAAAACATTATTTTGCAGTCAGATAATAAAGATATCATTAAATGAATTCTATTCCAATAGTATCAGGTAAGATACACATGTTCCTTCCCCACTCAGATACTTATGAGGTTTGGTGCATCTGAGGAGTTCAAACACTAATTAAGAAACCAAAGAAAGTGAGTTTCTGTGTAATAAGCTGCTTTAACTGATCAGCTGACTCAGGCTGAAAAAGTTTGCATTGGTTTGAAAACTATTCAATGCTATCCATAGCAAAAGTGCTTTCATTGGTAAGCTAGCAACCAGTAGAGGCCTGAACCATTGAGGCCTGACAGGGCGAGCAAACAGGCCAGCAGTCTGCATCTGTGGCGTGAGGCGTTAGACACAAACTCTTCAGCTTTTTTCTTGACTTGACTTAGCTGACTGGCTAACGGGCTGTATGGCGGTCACCTTCTGTTGCTACACTGGTTTTAGTTTACCAATGTTAGTCTCTGAGTTAAACAATAACAGGGAGAAAACAGCTTCATTTTTATTGTCACAGTAATTGGTGAGAAATTAAGAAGGGTAGTGATAAAGAAAGGTCAATAAAAAACAACTGTGGCTGGTTAATGTAGCAGCAGTTGAACAGCGCCATATGGCATTATTTGCAACCTTATTGTGCACACATTACTCTTGTCTCTGTGAGGTCATTCCCCTCGATGCAAAGGCCTGGTGAGTGAGGAGATCATTTCAGTACTTTCAGGCTTCCTGTCTTTTCATCCAATCAGATGACAGAAGAGTATAATTGTTGGAGTGCAGATAGGGCCGTGAGATTTAGGGATACCATTCATGTGTACACGTCTGCAGACACACTGTCGGACCGGGGAGGAGGGGGTTAAATTTGAGCCAAGCTGTGTACATGTGTATTGATAGAAGCTTTTATATATGTGTAAGCATGCTTGCATAAATGTTTGTGTGTGTGTCTGTGTGTGCCTGTGTGTCTGTGTGTGTCTGTGTATGAGAGAGAGGGAGAGAGAGAGAGAGAGAGAGAGAGAGACTGGGTAGATACAAAGTCAAAGACATGGGGCCCTTTCTCTGGTTATATTTGCTATCGTCCAAAATAAAAACCCCACGCTGGCCCATGGTTTGGCTTGGCCTGGCTGGGCTTTACCACTCCGCCCGAGTCTGTCAGCATGCACACTGGTGTCTGCGCCCCCCCCCCCCCCAGTCTCCCCCCTCTCCATTTCTCTCTCAGCTTCCTGTCCCTCTAATCCCTAATCCTATGAAAATCTGTCAGGCGGAACGGGTCCTGCTTTGATCAGGCTTTTATTGCAGGCGGGGATACTCTGTCAGCGCACCCAGCTCCCTCCGCACCCTGATGCTCCCAACAGGACCCTTGCGCCTACAAGCCTTCTGTCACCGCTGTCCCTCAGCATGCTATTGTGCTATCGTGCTATTGTGATCCTACTGAGAGCAATTGGAAAGAGTATTTCCCAGGATCCTCTGGGCTTACATCAGGGCTGTTCATCTGCAGACATTACTATAGATTTTCAGCTTTGAGTTGCAAAGACTCTTTGAGAAAAATAGCACCTATCATGATATGACCTTATTTACACTTAAAATAGAAGTCAGCTGTATTTTACTTCATTATAGTATTCACCAAGCCCTTTAGACTGAGGAATTAAATCATTATTTTTCATTCATCCAAAATAATATAGAAAAAAAACAAAAACAAACCTGACCAATATTGACATTGCCTTTATGTGCTGTATGATTATAATTATGAAGCAGTATTGAGTTTTGTGCACTTCACCACTCTGTTTAAAAGTAGTTCAAATAAATCCTGATTGACACTCATAAAAACTGTGTTTGTGGCTGTATTGGTGAATACGGCATGTATTTTTGGTCATTTGTGGCTTAAATAGCTGCAAACCAGTCCAGTTGAAAGTTGGCAGTAGCCTTCAGGATCTCTTGAGGCCCTTGTTCACAGTGTCTGACTAATGCACATGCTAGATGGAAAAGGCATTGCTAGATTAGAGCACACATGAGTGAAAATACACTGAAATGTGCAAAATGCATCCCAGATAGAATGTGTCTATAAACTTCAATAAAAACAGTGGTGGTGGAGGTTGCTTTACTGGTGGTACACATACCATACAAACCATACAAAAAGAGACCAAAATATGAATATATTAAATATATATATTCATATTTAATATATATATATATATATATATATATATTAAATATGAAAGTAATGCATGTAAATATATATTTCATATCCATGTATTTGAAATACTTCCCATTCCTGGTTGTGGGAAGGTAAAACATTGAAATATTAGGGAGAAACTGGTTTCCTTAAAAGGAACGAAAACGTGCATGGACTGCTGGGGAAAGACCTGTGTGAGGAGTGAAATATACCTCATAAACTCTGACTTTGTTTTCTGCCAGCAGACATACCACCACACACTCTGCTCCTGCTGACTGGCTGAAGCTAAGCAAGTGTGGGCTTGGTTAGTACTTGGATGGGAGACCACCAGGGAATACTGAGTTGCTGCTGGAAGTGGTGTTGGTGGGCCAGCAGGGGGCAATCTTCCCTCTGGTCAAATAAACCCCAATGCCCCAGTGCAGTGATGGGGACACTGTGCTGTAGGAGAGCCGTCTTTCGGATGAGACGTTAAACCGAGGTCCTGACTCACCGTGGTCATTAAAGATCCCATGACACTTTTCGCAAAGAGTAGGGGGTTCCCTGGTTTCCTGGCTAAAATCCCAGATCTGGCTCTCACAAAAAAAACTTGCTACCCAATCATCTCCTGATTTAATTGGCTAAAAAAATGTATTCTCCCTCCAGTGGAGCTGCTCAGTGGCCAACAATAGAGGTTTGTGGTTGTACTGGGCAGCTCCCAGGTGTGAATGTGTATGAGTGTGAAGCAGGGTGTTGCTGCAAATGAGCATCCGTGCTCAGTGAACCCACCCTGGGTAAATAAAGGTTAAATAAAAAATGTAAAAAAATCTGATTTCAGGACCCTTAAACCCCTTATATACACAGTATTAAACACAGATTTATCCTTTTCTCCCATGTGCAGTAAGCAGGGAGTCTCCTTGCAGATTGGGGGCCCTTGCCTTTTTGAACAGACGGTCTTTGTAATCACAGCTGGATTCCAGCTTTAGTTTAGGAAATGTCTGCTTGAACAGGTGAGAGCTCTCTGTGCGGATCTGAAGCAGACACCAGAAGGGCATTATGAGCAGTCGGGGGAAAGAATACTGTGCCAGCAAAAAGAATTGCTTTGTTCTTAAGGGATCTCGCTCACACCAGGAAAGCCAAAAGTCTTCCTTTTGAATGACAGTGTCCCGATGACCTCTATTAGACTTTGGTGTGGCAGCCAAAGAGTGAGATTCATTCTCAGCAATCTCTGCTGCAGCACTGCAAGGCACATCAAGATCTTCTTCTACGCACCCTACTGTTCAGTTCTTCAGTTGGGTTTATATCAGCTATATAATTTCTATTGCTACTGCAGTGCATTGCTGCTACAGTGGAAAAAATATGTTACGCTCAATATCTTGTTAAAATTAGAAACTTTTCTTGTTATGATAAACCCACTATAACATCATACCAACTTGTCTCATTGTAATGAGAAAAGGATGTCGTCATGATGAGAAACTTCATCTCGTTATAGCCTATCGAAAATGTTACGCAGAAAATAGACATAATGAAGTTGTATCTTAGTCGTGTTGAGGCGTGGCAAGATTCTTCTCTCTTTGAGCACTTTACATGGTATTGGGATGAGAATGCATATGCCATGGATGTAGATCTCAGGGGGGACACGTCTCTCACAACTTTGGGAAAGCATCAAATGGACCCCCTGGCCCCCCCCCAATATTTATCATGTTGTGTTGTGTGGTACTGTTAGTGCTTCATATGTGTGAGTACCTTGGCATTTTTTTATGTTGAAAACTTTTTCTTCAGATCTTTCATTTACCTGTCAGTCAAAGTTAAGGACTAATGCAGACTACAGGCCATATCTCAGTGCCTGTCTAGGCCCTCGCCTAGCTTTTTTGTGCCGTTTACACTGGGTGATGGTTGGCTGACAGCTCTGACCACAGACGAGCATGGCAACCGTGAACAAAACCCAAATGTGTGGGCAGCCATTAATCGTGCACAACAATTACTCTGGACATTTTGAATGACATCAGAAGAGTTTTGTCTCATGTTAACGGATGTAGTGAAGAAACAAATGTGATTACACCCATCTCATTCCCACTGTAACCCTTTCTGTTCAATTTGTCACATACCGACAAGACTTTTATATCAGAGAATCATCCATCCGGCTGGGACTGTCATGACCTTTGAACTGCCTGTGGTGCAGAAAATGGTGCCCAATGAAACATGCATGAAAGTATTTTATTTCTCTTTATTTGTTAGGAGCTTTTTACTGGGTAACAATACATGACAAACAAACTGAAAATTTCAAAAGGAACGAAATTATCATTGAGAGTGATGTTGAGTGACAGTGATGTTAAGCGACAGAGAAAGATGTTAATTGGCAGAGAGAGATGTTAAGTGACAGAGGAGATGTTAAGTGACAGAGAGGGATGCTACGTGACAGAGGGATGTTAAGTGACAGAGAGGGATGTTAAGTGACAAAGAGTGATATTAAGTGACAGAGAGTGATGTTAAGTGACAGAGAGAGATGTTAAGTGACAGAGAGGGATGTTAAGTGACAGAGAAAGATGTTAAGTGACAGAGAGCGGTGTTAAGTGACAGAGAGGGATGTTAAGTGACAGAGAGTGATGTTAAGTGACAGAGAGAGATGTTAAGTGACAGAGACAAGGCTTGAGTCCATTGAGTCAGAAACTATGACAGCTGAGCACCTGTAATGTGATCAGTAGTGTTTGCTGCAGAAGCCAGGATTCTTAATCGTGATATAAGATGCAGTCTGGAACTCCCCTATAAACTGCTAACGTGCTAACTGGCAGTGCTAGCACACAGTGCTGGTCAGGCTTCATGCAGGAAGTCAGCAGTATCTGATTGTCTTCTCACTATCTCTGTGAGATGGAAAGAAAAAAAAAGTCAAACGTGCTTCTTAGCTTGCCAGAGAGAACACTGAGCACGAATGAACAATATGACTATCGGTTTGCGTTTCCTGTGGAGGCTGGCTGGACTCATGAGTAACATGACGGTTGGTTTGGGTTTCCTGTGCTATGGAGACTGGCGGGACTCTTCCTTTTCTCTCATGCTGAAAAAGGGTGAAAAAGATACAACAGAAAGGGGGGGATGGGGAGTTGCAGGGGTACACAATGCTGAATGTTTTATATCAGATTTGGCAAATGGGGCCGGCTAAGTGTCAGAACACTTCCGCTGTGTCTGACCTAGATAGAGCATCTATCGAGCAGCGGTCATATTATACTCTCTGTCACAAATGCACACCATGCTCATAGTCATAAATGAATGTGGGAAAATTATTCTCGAAGCACCCATGAAAAATACTTAATCTAGCTAGTTTAAGATGGTAATAAAATACAAGCTTCAACCTGAATGTATAACCTCATAATTGAGTAAAATGTCAAGGATATTTTGAGGCAGAATCAGGGCTATGGTAAAAAAAACGATGCCTCTTCTCCATCCTTTCCATTTATTTTGCATGTTGAACTCAGCATGAACTTCAGCCACTGAACTGCACTCAGGAACAAATCTGTTTCAAGAGCTCAGAAAAAAAACACAGCTGGCAAAAACACCCTCACAGATAATCAAATATACATTTGTTTTTTGGAACTGACTGCTTCATCATTGGATGTGATTCTGATTGGCTAATGCTTTCATATGTCGCAGCTTCTGCTTTTCACCGTTAACAGAGCCTTCTGTTTCCTGCCTCTGAAAAGTAGCAGCGATATCAGCACTGAGACCTCTGATCGGACTGAAAAGCAGCAGCGATATCAGCACTGAGACCTCTGATCGGACTGAAAAGCAGCAGCGATATCAGCACTGAGACCTCTGATCGGACTGAAAAGCAGCAGCGATATCAGCACTGAGACCTCTGATCGGACTGAAAAGCAGCAGCGATATCAGCACTGAGACCTCTGATCGGACTGAAAAGCAGCAGCGATATTGCACTGAGACCTCTGATCGGACTGAAAAGCAGCAGCAATATCAGCACTGCGACCTCTGATCGGACTGAAAAGCAGCAGCGATATCAGCATTGCGACCTCCGATCGGACTGAAAAGCAGCAGTGATATCAGCACTGCGACCTCTGATCAGACTGAAAAGCAGCAGCGATATCAATATCAATACCGCGACCTCTGATCGAACTAAAAAGCAGCAGCGATATCAGCACTGCGACCTCTGATCGGACTGAAAAGAAGCAGCAATATCAGCACTGCGACCTCTGATCGGACTGAAAAGCAGCAGCGATATCAGCACTGTGAACTGTGATTGGACTTCTCCCTCACCACACATTTCTTTGATATCTTCCACATAAGTTGCATGATAAGGCAATAATAACGTTTACCACAGCAAGTTTTGTAAACTCTGTATGCTTTATTTTTAATACCTTTATGGAAAGCATCAGTTATTCTATTAGATATTGTTACTTCAGTATGAAAAATACACATCTCGTTATAAAAAATAATATCAAGTATTCAAATGTATAGTTTAAAAAAAATTTTTGGTACCCATTTCTTGACAAAAGTAATAAACAAAAGTGCTCATTACCTTAATTTTTATTGTTATGTTGTAATAGATTTACAGACTGTTTTCTAGTGGTATTAATAAGTTAGAAAAGGACACAAAATGCATGAGAGCTGCTTGCTTGTGCTGTGTTTCAGTGCAGTATTTTTATAATGCTTACGGTATGATGCCAAGGTTGGCCATCTCCATGGGTCAGAGCTATTCAGTTACACAGACAACATGGCAGAAGAAAGCATTTCCAAGATCATTACCCACAGCTTTAATAAAACTGCCATCGCGGTGGTAATGTTTACCACAGATAGTCGGCTCCATAAATTTAATAAAAAAGTATTTACATTAAAGAATGAAATTATCACTCGTGTTGACATTAGCTTGTATCTTGACACTGTAACTCTACCGTGTAAATCTTCAAAGTATGTGTGACATTTTAATATTTAGACCTTATCGGGATGACCGATAAGCTATTTTAATTCAATAATAAGGTATTCTAAGCTTTGAAAATTGATTTGACCCCGAAATACAAAATAACCAAGCTGCAATTCAGCAGGAAGGTACCACCATCAGAACCTCCTGAACTGTATGTGATAAATATGTGTTTTTCCCAAGCCAAAAACAAAATATAATTATGCATTTTTATATGTATGATCTACACTGATCAGCCACAACATTAAAACCACTGACAGGTGAAGTGAATAACATTGATTATCTCATTACATTGGCACCAGTCAAGGGGTGGGGTATATTAGGCAGCAAGTGAACAGTCAGTTCTTGAAGTTGATGTGTTGGAAGCAGGAAAAATGGGCAGTGTAAGGATCTGAGTGACTTTGACAAGGGCCAAATTGTGATGGCTAGACGACTGTGTCAGAGCATCTTCAAAACGGCAGGTCTTGTGGGGTGTCCAAGGAAGGACAACCGGTGAACCGGCGACAGGGCCATGGGCGCCCAAGGCTCAAAGATGCGCGTGGGGAGCGAAGGCTAGCCCGTCTGGTCCGATCCCACAGAACAGCTACTGTAGCATAAATTTCTGAAAAAAGTTAATGCTGGCTATGATAGACAGGTGTTAGAACACACAGTGCATTGCAGCTTGCTGCATGTGGGGCTGCTTAGCTGCAGACTGGTCAGAGCTGTTTTGGTGGCACGAGGGGGACTTACACAATATTAGGCAGGTGGTTTTAATGTCGTGGCTGATCGGTGTATATTCTGCATTATGAAGCTAAGCAGCTAGCTACAACAGTGATATTTCAGCAGCCAAATGTAATCTCATGTGTTCTAGATTTCATTGATCTTACCCAGAGTTTAGCAACTTTAGTTGCTTACATCTAATTAAACTATGCGAGGGGTTCACATGAAAGTACTGTACATAAAAGCATTTTCTTTTCTGAAACATGTATTTGATGTTTAACTACATATATGTTATGTTATTCATTATCTAACCTGGCTGAGATGTGTCAGTGTGTTTTCTCAATCATGACTGCATGAGACAGCTAAAAGAGACTCAAGTTGCAGAATTTGTACCTATAATGTGAGTGTGTGTGTGTGCGTGCATGTGTGCGTATGTGAGTGTGTGAGCGTTTGTGTGTGTGTGCATGCGTGCGTGCGAGTGTGTATGTGTACGTGTGTGTGCATTTGTGAGTGTGTGTGTGAGAGTGTGTGTGCGTGCAAGTGTTTGTGTGTGTGTGTTTAATGGGTCTATAGATGGAACCTTCCATTAAAATAAAATTGATGCTCACTTACTAGGGACTTGCCCTATTTTGATTATAGACTGATTTAAAAATACAGTCTTACACGTTTATTTCAAATACTCACAAGTTTAGTAGAAGCTTGACGCAATCTCAGCACCACTCTCTCAAATATTCTGATTCCCTTATTTATAAGTTTGTCTAGTACGACTCGGGTGTAGAGTTAACCCTAACCCCACTACCTATTAGGGAGAGTGTAGACAACCACAGTTCTCCTGAGAAACATGTGGTGGCGCTAGATGCTTCTTTTCACACTGCAGACTGCAGCTCAGCTCACAGGCGGTTCAGGGGAAGACCTTTCATATGCAGCTTTAATCTGCAGCCTGTGGGCGTCCAGCTGAGCTGCGTATCCTTAGTGCTGGGCTAAAACGAAACCTGCAGCTAACCGGCCCTTTTCGGATACGATGGGACACCCCTGATCGAGAGAACCTGGGCTTCATTGCCAAATGTTTCCCAAACTGAAATGGTGCTGCACAGTACATCTGTTTGCTGGGCACTGTCAGCATACCTGCAGATAGATTATATTGATATTATAATTACAATTTGGCCACGCAGCTGACAATTTCATCCGAAGTCACTGGATATTTTGACTAGAGCACCCAGGGTTAAGTGCGTTGCTCAAGGGCGCAATGACAGTGTGTCCTGAAATGGGAGCCGAGCCTGCTGCCCTTAGGTTACCCGTCCACTTCCCTATACACCCCCCCCCCCCCCCACCCGTTTGCATTCTGTGTCACGCTTAAATATGACTCACTGTTTCTAGCCCCGACACACCCACCAAAACAGGAACAATTGTGTCTGACCATACGCGTATTGCGAAATGAGGGAACTTCCTGTTTAGAGGATAGAAAGTTGAAAATGCGAAATGATATTATGTGCCTGACTAAGCTTCTGGATTGGTGCAAACAGGGGGGACCTGTAGGGACGAGGGAGAAGGCCCAAAAAGACATGTCAGTTTTTGGCTGAGATGCAGGAATAGATGACAGTGTGAAGAAATGTAGAGGCATCGTGTTTCAGGATGAATGAACAACACAACATTTAGCCCCTCCCCCACAACTGTGTGGTGAGACCCACTTTTAGCCCCGCCCCCACAACTGTGTGGTGAGACCCACTTTTAGCCCCGCCCCCACAACTGTTTGGTGAGACCCACATTTAGCCCCGCCCCCACAACTGTGTGGTGAGGCCCACATTTAGCCCCGCCCCCACAACTGTGTGGTGAGACCCACATTTAGCCCCGCCCCCACAACTGTGTGAGCACAAAGCCCAAACCCCGTCCCTCTCTGAGCTACAGAAGGCCCAAACCCCTTCCCTCTCTGAGCTATGGTCACATGCTCATCTTTCTAAACCAGGCACTTTGTATGCAGCCAATCTTTTGATCAATTATGGGTGTTAAAAATGTGTCAGAATGCTTTATTTTTATGCTCACAGTACTCTGGTGCCTGTCTCTTGTATGCTAGAATGTTTCCTAATATGAAGGTCTCATTTTTTGGCATATTTTTCTCAACTGGAAATAATCCATGGTTGATTTTCACGACATTGAAAGAGAAGGTTGCAAACACTTTGCTCTCCAATCTTTTAAATCTACACCCGTGAGAAGCTTGCCTTTCAGAGCATTTATGGAACTCGCAAGAAGACCATAGACATAATGAAACTAAAAATCCAGTTGTTTGGAGATAACAGAATCGTATTTCTAGTTTTATGGGTGCCTGTCTTGGAACAGTGTGCTTCATTCTTCTGAGATTATATTTTCCATTTAAATGTAAAAATGAATGGGGTCCAATTGTACATTCATTTAAGAGCTATCGGTCACTGAAAAACATTTTTATTACAATTTTAAATAAAAACTGTGTTCCCTTTTTATGTTTCGGCCATTTTATTGGTGGTACTTTTAAACATCCCATCATGTGACTTTGGTGCTTGAGGGACCCACCCACTTTTTCAGAACCGTTCCAAAGCTCTGTCTGCAAAGGCCCCCCAGAAGGACCCCCCAGAATGCGTTTAATACTGAAAAATCAACTGTTTCTTCTCTAACTAAACCCTTATCATTCGTCCAATCAGGAATGAGCTGGGGGTGGAGGCAAAGACAGGAAGCTGTGTCTCTGGACGTGCAGTGCCTATGCAGCGTCACATCCACAGAGAGGAAGAGTCTGTCTGTGAGCCAGTATATGTAAGTACATGCAATTAGTGTCAAGTCATTTGACTCTGTATTCACTTTTTTCAAATTTTGAAAAATGTATTATTTTTTAAAAATTTGGAGCCCGACACGGGCGGAGCTTGTCCTAATTCGGGATGCCCTCTTGTCCGCAGCCACTGCCTGTTTGGGGGGGGGGGGGGGGGTACACATCCAGGGTTCGCCTAGATGGTGTCACCAGCTGCTACTTTTCACATCATAGGCTACAGCTAAGCTTGCATAGAACAGAGTCAGACTGAAGGTGGACACCAATCAAAACGTCAGTCTGTTGTTTCAGAAATGTGCTTAATTCTATGAGTGCTCCTGTGTTTCACTCTTGGAGGAGCCCAGATAGTTTTGGTTTGTTTTGTTTTGGTTATATGTGGCTGCAGTGTTTTGCTTCATTTTATTTGAGGGTATTTTTATACACTTTGGTTTCACCAAAGCACCTTTTGTAGTCCCCCACCCTTTTAATTAAGGGCATGATAACATATTCATGTTATGTAAATGAAAGTAGTCATGTTTTGTGCTCTGTCACATATCCTTTGCATGCAATGACTGCTTGAAGTCTGTGATCCATAGACATCACCAGGTGCTGAGTATCTTCTCTGGTGTTGCTCTGCCAGGCCTGCATTGCAGCCATCTTCAGCTCCTGTTTTTTTGGGGATTAGTTGCCTTAAGCTTGAAGCTTGAATGCCTACAACCCCACCACCATGTTTCACAGATTCATGGGCAGTTCCTTTTGCCCTCCACACTTGCTTTTGCCATCACTCTAATCTTGAATCTTGGTTTCATCTGTCCCAAAAAACATTTTCCAGAAATCTACAGGATCTTTTAGGTGCTTCTTAGCAAACTGTAACCTGGCTCTCCTATTTATGTGGCTAACTAGTGGATTACTGAGCTCACCAATTCTCTGTTTCTTCTTAATTATGTTCCAAAGAATTGATTTTGGGAATCCTGAGATTTGGCCTATGTCTGACTGTTTTATTTTCTTCTTTATTTCACAGCCTCAAAATGGCTTCCTTAACTTACATTGGCACAACTCTGGTCCACAAATGCCTAATGTTGACAATCGTCAATAACAGACTCTAAAGTCAATCTAAAGCCTATAATTAAAACTAGATACTGAAAGTTCTCTTATACTTGCACTAATAAAGTAATTGAGCACACCTCAGTAATCAGAAACACTCTGAAGCCACTTGTCTCAAACAATATGGTGCCCTGAAATGGGGAGACTACATTTAAAAAGTGCTGTAATTTCTTGTGAAAACAATGTGCACTTCAACCGCACGCAAATTGTTTTATAACAAACCTAAAATTGTGAAGTACAGAGCAAAATCAAGAAAAAATATGGATTTGTCCCAAACATTATGGAGCTCACTGTACAGCTGCTGTATAGCTCTATATACTACGTGTTGTGTGTTTGTGTGTGTGCCCACGC
>CM045896.1:162500-180000 GCA_025169545.1 Anguilla japonica
TAAGGGTTAATAGAAGTGGTGAAGAAAGGGAATCTTTGTCTCAAACATTAAGGAGTTTGCAGTAATTCTTTTTGGTAGAGGCTGAGCAACTGATTTTCAATTTCCTGTTCTTAATTTCCTAATTAAACACCTCCAAAGAGTGCGTAAGTACTACAGCCAGAAAAGTTTGCTAAAACTTAATTATGAAATATTAATGTTTAGTTTCTATCACAATAGCTTTTTTGCTTTTTGTACATTAAGTTAACCACACCAGTCTGTTGTAATGTGATTGGCGTAGCGTAATAAACAATTTTGTTTTTGCAGAAAGCTCGAGGCAATCTAATAAGTAAGAGTTTACATTCACAGCCTGCATTCCAGAACTTAATTTCTGTAACAGCCGATATAATCCTCTCTATTGCATCTATGGACTTATAAGATGAGGAAAGAAAGTTTCCTGCAGGATCACCAATCGTGTCTGAAATCATCACTTGCCATTTTTCTTGAGAAAAGAAAATGTCTTAAATCTCAAATCAAAAATGACCCAAGTTCTTTCCAAAGCTGGTCCAGTAAAAAAAAAACAAAGTTAGGACTGGCATGCTGCAGTATTATAAAATGATCAACATTAATGGTCAACAAATCTTCAGAATTCTTTCAGCCGTTCCTCCTGAATGGGACTAACGTGACAGTGTTCACAAATGTCTATGGCGAAGTGCACAAATTGAACTATAAGACAGCCAGCTACTGTTTGTGAATAATGTGATCAGCACAAGCCTCTGACAAATACCTCCTCAAATGAACTTGCCGTTTCCTTGTGACATTGCTTTTTCCAGCCAGCTTAGCACCAAAAAAAATAAAACACAACACACAAGTATTAGCATTAATAGCATGTTTCAGAGTTGCATTCATCCAGTGGCAGGGTTATGAAGTAGGCCGCTAGTTATCCAGACTTAATAAAGGTTCCATAAACAATGAAAATATATAGACATTTTCTAAAATATATTGTAACAGGTAGGTTACACTGGGTTACACTGAATTGAGGCAATGCTTTTGTTAACACATATAAAATATAATACTTTGCTTTACATTACATGTAGAGGCTTTTATCCAAAGCAACATACAATAAGTGCAAAAGCACAGGTCCAATAAGGTACAATACTCATTATAAAACACAGGTCCGATAAGTACAATACTCATTATAAAACACAGGTCCATTAAGGTACAATACTCATTATGTAACAGTTGTTCATAGCCATGAACACATTAAGTCCAGTTCACATAGTAAGCATAGGTAGGTAAGAAAGTTATGGCAAGTCAAACTAGGAGGCATGACGACAAGCTACAACATCAAGATAATGATACAAGCACAATATAAGTGCTAGATGGAGGTACAAGTGTAACATAAAAAGTGCTACAGGAACAAATTATAAGGATGCAAATGATAAGAGCAATTCTAGATTTGGGAGTGCCCTGAAGGTACAGTCTGAATGAAGAGATGCATCTCCTGACCATGGCAGAGGATGGGCAATGACTGATTCCTAGAGGAACAGGAAGTTCATTCCACTATTGGGGTAGAGAAGCTCTGTAAAAATATATTGTACATTTCTCATAGAAATTAGTCTGTATCTCATTGGGGTGTGTGTTTACAGAAAGTACTTCCAAGTATGATCAGAACAGCCTTTCAAAACTTTACAAATCAAGAATTTCCTTAAGTTGGACATTTATGGAAATATACTGTGTTCCAAAAGAAACCGTTGTGAGTCAAAAGGTGTTTTTTTTCCCTATTTATTTGAGAGTATTTAAGTCACAATATGTGGCTTTTTCCTATAAAATGAATGCTTCCATTCTGCTATAAACAAAGAGGAGAGTTTATTTTTATCTTTTTACGAGGAAGAAAATAGCACAAAAGAACGGGATAGTTTCCTTGATTCTGCACATCCATGCTTAGTGTGATAAAGAAGCACCTGTACAACAAGCATCACTGCAGATTATTACTTCAGTCTTTGCCACATACTGTCATAAAGACGTTCACTGCAGCCCATAATGTTTTGCCATCCACTGAGATGTAGGTTGGCTAGATGTGAGCCTCTTACAGTGTGCTGGATGAGCCCTGTTTGGATGCTGCAAAAGCTGGTGCAAGAGTCAAACGCAGCTTGAGTGCTAAGATTGGAGTTTTTCAGCCATGTAACAGCATGCAACGGCAGTTACGGCAAGGTGGTTACGGCAAGGTCATTACAGCAAGGTCATTACAGCAAGGTGGTTATAGCAAGGTGGTTTCCTGCAAGGTCATTACAGCAAGGTGGTTACAGCAAGGTCATTACAGCAAGGTGGGTCCTGCAAGGTGGTTACAGCAATGTCACTACAGCAAGGTGGTTACAGCAAGGTGGGTCCTGCAAGGTGGTTACAGCAATGTCACTACAGTAAGGTGGTTACAGCAAGGTCATTACAGCAAGGAGGTTACAGCAAGGTGGTTACAGCAAGGAGGTTACAGCAAGGTCATTACAGCAAGGAGGTTACAGCAAGGTCATTACAGCAAGGAGGTTACAGCAAGGTCATTACAGCAAGGAGGTTATAGCAAGGTGGGTCCTGCAAGGTGGTTACGGCAAGGTGGGTACTGCAAGGTGGCTATGGCAAGGTCATTACAGCAAGGTGGGTCCTGCAAGGTGGTTACAGCAATGTCACTACAGCAAGGTGGTTACAGCAAGGTGGGTCCTGCAAGGTGGTTACAGCAATGTCACTACAGCAAGGTGGTTACAGCAAGGTCATTACAGCAAGGAGGTTACAGCAAGGTCATTACAGCTAGGTGGTTACAGCAAGGAGGTTACAGCAAGGTGGTTATAGCAAGGTGGGTACTGCAAGGTGGCTATGGCAAGGTGGTTTCAGCAAGGTGGTTACTGCAAGGTCATTACAGCAAGGAGGTTATAGCAAGGTGGGTCCTGCAAGGTGGTTACAGCAAGGTGGGTACTGCAAGGTGGCTATGGCAAGGTGGTTTCTGCAAGGTCATTACAGCAAGGAGGTTATAGCAAGGTGGGTCCTGCAAGGTGGTTACAGCAAGGTGGGTACTGCAAGGTGGCTATGGCAAGGTGGTTTCAGCAAGGTGGTTACTGCAAGGTCATTAAAGCAAGGAGGTTACAGCAAGGAGGTTACGGCAAGGTGGGTACAGCAAGGTCATTACAGCAAGGTGGTTACAGCAAGGTCATTACAGCAAGGTGGTTACAGCAAGGTCATTAAAGCAAGGTCATTACAGCAAGGTGGTTACAGCAATGTCATTAAAGCAAGGAGGTTACAGCAAGGTGGGTACTGCAAAGTCATTACAGCAAGGTGGGTACTGCAAGGTGGTTACAGCAAGGTCATTACTTTAAAAATACTTTATTAATGTTTTCACTACTATAGGTAGCCTTGACGGCTTCCATCTGGGCAGTCTGTGCCTCCCTACCCATTTCACTACCCTGCCCCCCAAGTTCCTAGTTTAAATAATCCTGTGCTAGAGATTTGGGGGTTAGGGAGGATAGAGAGTGAAATAGGTAGGGAGACGCAGACTGCCCAGATGGAAGCTGTCAAGGCTACCTATAATAGTGAAAACATTAATAAAATCTTTTTAAAGCAAAATTTTAGTAAGGTTGGCTTGGGATGGTGGGGAGTGAAGGAACAGGAGAGGATGTGTAGAAGTAATAGTCTGAAATGTCTTTGTTTAAATGCTAGAAGTATAAGAAATTTTTTTTGGAAATTTAGGCTGATATAAATAGTAAGGGCTATGACATAGGAGGGATTACAGAGACATGGCTGGGGGAAGAGGATAGGAATGAATATAATATAGAAGGGTATAAACTTATTAGGAAGGATAGCTCCAGTAAGAGAGGTGGGGGTGTGGCTCTATATGTAAAAGATAATCTTAATGTGCAAGAAATTCCAGAAATTGACCAGCTCTTGCCTAGTGAGGATATTTGGATTAAGCTCATAGGGGAAGATGAGAAGGGGCTTAACATAGGAGTGTGTCACTGACCGCCAGCTTCAGACAGTAGTATGAATACAATGCTCTTTGAAAATAGAAAACAAGCTTGCAGAGGAGGTGAGACGATTATCATGGGCGACTTCAATTACCCCATCATTAATTGGGAATTGGTGATAGGACAAGGAAAAAGGGAGGAGGAATTTTAAATGACTTTTGATTGCAAGACTGTGAATGAAAAGTGGGGCAGGTTCAAAAGGGTTATACTTGATGCACAGTGTAAATTCATTCCAAAGGTGTGGAAAAGTAAGTTGAAAAAGCAGTCTCCACAGTGGATGAATAAAGCTATATGGAAGAGTTTGAGGAAAAAGAATAAACTGTTTAAGATATATAAAAATGACAGTACTGAGAGTAATAAGACTGAATATTGTAGTATTTGTGCTAAGGTTAAAAAAGAACTAAGAGTAGCCAAAAGGCTCTATGAAAGGCAAATTGCAGAAGATGCTAAATGTAATCCTAAACGATTCTTTCAATACTGTAGTAGGAAAAGGAAAGTTAAAGAGGAGGTTAAGGGCATTAAAAATAATGACGGAGCGCTGCTTTATAAGAATAAGGATATTGCTGATGCCCTAAATGGCTACTTTGTTGAGAGTTTACCAGAGAAGAGCTTACTAACAGGCCGGAAGGCATATTCAATACTCAGAATGTTTTCGCAGATATTGAGATAGGGGATATAGAAGTATTAGATAAATTACATAAACTAAAGACAAATAAAGCAGCAAGCCCTGATGGCATATACCCAAGGGTACTAAAGGAGTTAAGGGAGATAATTTTTAAACCACTGGCAAGTATTTTTAGACAGTCTTTAGAAACTGGAGAAATACCGAATGACTGGAAACAGGGTATTGTAATACCAATATATAAGAAAGGGGACCGTACTGATCCAGGAAACTACAGGCCTGTCAGTTTAACTTGCATCACGTGTAAAATACTTGAATATATCACTAGAGACAAACTAGAATTATTTCTTGAAAATAATAACATCCTAAGGGATAGCCAACATGGTTTTTGCAAGGGAAGGTCATGCCTGACAAACCTTTTGACATTCTTTGAGGAAGCTACCAAGTGTCTGGATGGGAGCAGGGCTTATGATATTATATACTTAGATTTCTGAAAAGCATTTGATAAGGTACCACATGACAAACTCATTATCAAAATGAGGACAGTGGGAATTAAAGGAGGCATTTCAGAGTGGGTTCAGAACTGGTTACGGGATAGAACACAAAGGGTAGTAATAGGAGGGATCGGATCAATGCTGGGTCCACTGCTCTTTCTCATTTACATAAATGACCTTGACACAGACATTGAAAGTACACTAGATAAATTTGCAGATGATACAGAACTGGGAGGTTTAGCCAGTTTGAAAACAATTTGAAATCTACTAAAGTAATCCAAGAAGATTTAAACAGAATCCAGAAGTGGGCAGAAACCTGGCAAATGAAATTCAATATAACTAAATGTAAAGTTCTAAATGTGGGGAATAAAAACATAGGGCAGGATTACTTTATGGGCGAATGTGCACATGTAAAAAAAGACTTGGGAGTAATAGTTAATCAAAGCCTATCAGGGTCTGGTCAATGTGCTGTAGCAGTAAAAAAAAAAAGAAAGCCAACAGGATGCTGGGATGCATAGCCAGGAGTATTGAGAATAAATCTAAGGAGATCATACTCACCCTATACAATACCCTTGTCAGGCCACACTTAGAGTATTGTGTGCAGTTCTGGAAACCGTACTATAAGAAAGTTATAGAGGCGCTAGAAAAGGTCCAAAGACGGGCAACCAGATTGATTCCAGGTATAAAAGATAAGTGTTATGAGGAAAGGCTTGAGATGCTTGGACTTTTCAAGCTTAGTAAAAGGAGACCTAGGGGACATTGATTGAGGCTTTTAAATTTATTAAAGGGATTAACAAAGTGAACTACAGGAAATTATTCAAGTTGAGTTCAGTTAGCAGAATGAGGGGGCATAAAACTGGCAAAGAGTAAATTTCACACAGACATTAGGAAATATTTTCTCACATAGAGAGTGGTTAATGTGTGACATAGCTTGCCTGGACATGTAGTGGAGGCAGAAACACTGGATGTATTCAAGGCCCGGCTTGATACAGTGTTAGATACTATCTAGCTTTAAGGTAAACTAAGCATTAAGTATAGTTTAGTGGTAGGAATAGACGAGCAGTGTTGGGCTGAATGGCCTGTTCTCGTCTTATATTGCTATTACAGCAAGGTGGTTACAACAAGGTCATTATTATTCCCATCTCTGAATTTGTGCTTGTGCTGAGCGTGTGGTGCAGGGGTTTAATTTTATGGGGGCCAAAATGTTTTTGGAGTGTTTGGGATGCATGCTGATAGTGCTAAAAGCTCACTGTGGCAGACTGAGCTCATGGGAGCGCGGAATTCCCAAATTCAGTCATCACTTCCCGTTCAGCAGGCTACCGGGAGTCACAAGCCAGAGGAACTTCCATCGACTGAAGAAAATATCCTCCAAGGTGCAGTTGTGCTCTGCAAGACATTTCCTGTTAAGCTTTGTGAAAGAAGCAAGTGTGAAAGAAGAAAAGGAAGGCACAATGGCAAAAAAACCCCAGTAGCAAGTAAAATATACACAGCTGGACAGAAGTGTGGAAGAGAACGTAGAGAAACCTTTTTCATCCACCTGCAGACACCTGTCACAACAAACAGCAGAAATACAGAAAGAAGACAGAAGATCCCAGAAAGCTTGGCATAGAAACGTGGCCAGTGGAAAAGGTGTCCTGTGTGACTAAACGTTAAGGGTTAAACTGTTTGCTGTGAATGTAGGCTGGACCCTAAAATATAGTGGAGAAAGTGTAGGGTTTGCCTTCACTAAGGTTTAGAGTGGGTATAGCGCATCAGATGTTCTGTCAGTTGCTGTCAATGAGAGACACACCTCTTATCACTGACTGAGGCAAGCCTTCTTATAGTGCTGCGTGACCTGTCGTGTCCTCAGTGCTCACTGGCTCAGAAGAAGGTATGCTGGAGGACAACACATGAGCTGCAGTTCAGGTGACACAGCAGCAACCTGGGAGGCATTACTGGAGATTCTGAATGGAGGAGAATGCAGTTACTGCCCGGCGGCTAATGAACTTATCGCCACAGCTTGCGCTTTGGGTTTGGGTTTGGGATTGGGTTTGGTATGGGTTTGGGTTAGGGTTTGGGTTTGTGCTTTGGGCTTGGGTTTGGATTTCGGTTAGTGTTAGAGTTTGGGCTTGGGTTTGAGTTTGAGTTTGGGTTTGGGTTTGGGTTTGGGTTAGGGTTTGGGTTTGGGTTTGGGTTTGGGTTTGGGTTTGGGTTAGGGTTAGGTTTAGGGTTAGGGTTAGGGTTAGGGTTTGAGTTTGGGTTAGGTTTGGGTTTGGGTTTGGGTTAGGGTTAGGGTTTGGGTTTGGGTTTGGGTTTGGGTTTGGGTTTGGGTTAGGGTTTGGGTTTGGGTTTGGGTTTGGGTTGGGGTTTGGGTTAGGGTTAGGGTTAGGTTTAGGGTTAGGGTTTGGGTTTGGGGTTGGGGTTTGGGTTTGAAGAGCGCAGACCAGCGCAGGCAGCAGTGATGTCAGCTGCTGATTCTTATCACCATGTGGCTCATGAGTCAGGCTCGCAGAGGCATGAGTCAGAGGAAAACGATTCATGCCCAGCTCAACAGGCGCATATGCAGGTACCGGATCAGTCAGCAGGGGTCACTAGTGAGCAGTGGAGCACTGTAAACCCAGCCTCCTAAAGCCCTTCCAACCCTTACTGTTTCTAGAGTCAGTTGCCTGTTGGCCTGCAAGCCACAGTCAACTCTGGCATGGTACAAATCTGATACCAGCCCTGTGGAGGGGGGCGGGTGGGGGGGGGGGGGGGGCATCCGTGCTCAAGTACAGTGCCAGAACAGGATGAGCCACCCGGCAACCCAGTAACTTGTAACATTGCATATAAACCTGTTTGGGTCTCAATGTTGTTTTGCCTGTTAAACCTGTTAATGCAATGAGCAGAACTCTGTCACTCACAAATCTGCTTCGTACACAAGGTACCCATGAAACAATTAAATGTGTGCACAGCCTTCTCTGTCCTGAGAAAAAGGGTGACAAATTGTTCCAAAAACAGAAAGACTAGTTATCACCCTCCATCCAGCAGGACAGCAAAATAGTTGGAAAGAGTGAAAAATAATTTAACTAAGATGTAATGAATTGTTGAATTCAATTTGGTACACTTATCAAAATTATGAAACAACCAATCAAAATTTATTTTACTCATCATTTGTATTGCTAGTGAATTTATTTATTAAAGCATCATACTAACAAAAATAAGTTGAAGAAAAACATTTATATTGTGAATATTATTCGTATTATTATTATTTTACAATTTGGAAGGCTGTTCTGATGATATTTACACATAATGACATTATTGAGACAAAAGATTTACAATAAACTAGTTTTCATTGGGAAATACTGAATGACTATATTAATGTATTACAAATTGCACCTATTACTGACATGTTTCAATTGGATATATTTTAAATAAACAGAATATATGATTAAGCAAAAATATGTTTGTATTAGGAACTTAATTTAGAGTACCTTAATATATACACATGTATTATGCATTATTTAAATTACAGTACATTTCAATACAAAACACAGCTGCAATCATGCATTTCTTACTTCAGGAGTTAAAGGAGATGTAAGGATGGCCAATACAAGTATTAAATTAACTGCTCAGTCAAACTAAAATATGAATTCAGGTTACACACGGTTACTGCATGACCCCAGGATTACACCACTGGAGCCTTCATTGTGTAATGATCAATTTAATAAACAAGTGTACTGAATGTTGAAATCTGAATTACTGAATGTTGCTTTCTTCCCAAGAATTCACAACTGGCTACTCACATGCTGACATACTCACATAATCACATAATCACATAATCACATACTCACATACTCACATACTCACATGATCACATGATCACATACTCACATAATCACACTGATCCTTGGTCATGTGTGAAAGCATCCATTACCATGGCACTAGTGTTGTAAGAATCTAACCTGATGCCATTTGGTCTTTATAATGATGCTTCTAGGGTTCAAAGGAAGCTAATGCAGTCGCATGACAGATGGTAGGATGGCAACTTTCTTATCTAGAAGCAATAAGAAAGTTGCGTACATACATGCTATAACCTGTCAAGCAAAAGATCCACATAATTAATGCCCAACATGAATTAGCAAATCAACATTCATGCAAGTGACTGGCTTTTCAGTTGGAAAATCCTGTGTAATGGAAATAAGTATATTGTTTTCTCGGTATTTCTGAAGTCACAATCACAATATTTAAGACATAAACTTGTGATGAAGGCCACATTAAAAATAATGACATAGCTCAGATTTTTCTGCCACATTAAAAATAAGAAGGGATTGAAGAAGTTTACTTAATTTGATGAAAGAAAATGTTGGAATGTAGTCATCTTAAATTTTTTTGCAACTTTTACAGTTTATATTTAGTTCATTCTGCCATTGCAGTAATAAGTGTCTAAAATGTGTAGGTATGAATTGCAGAACAGGGGCAGCAAACGTTGGTGCAATTGTAATGCAACTGCTTAGGTGGACAAGCCAACCATTTGCCAACCATGTGTAAAGACAATTTTTTTTTAGCTTGCTTATGTAATTTAACATATATACCTTTTACAACTATTGCTGTTCTATTTCTAAATGCATATTTTTAGGAGGTAAAGTGCTTTGCGCACTGAGAAAAGCCTGAGAATCTGTGGATTGCATAGCCATTTGTATTACAAGCTGGCATTTTGGAGATCTGTGATGTTTGTGAAATGCCTGTAACATTGCAATTTGTGTTAGATCGTTGAGGTTAAAATGAGTTTAAATTATTGGATAATTGGATGATTACTTACAGATGTGCTTTTAGGCTTGTGATGTAATGATCTGTTGAACTGATAGCATTTTTACATCCTGATGTTGGTGATTTTCAAATAAAAAATATTTTTAAGTGAATGGAGATAAGATTTTGACTTTTTTTGTTGTTGCTTTTATTAACAGACCTTTAATCAGCACCTTTTTGGGTGTTCTCTCTTGACTGTGGCACAGTAACTTTAAGAAAGCAGAAGCAGCACTTCCTGTAGCCCTGATCCTGCACCTATTAAGCGACACCGTAAGCCACATGTCAAATTGATTTGCTAAATGCTGCATTCCATGGGATTCCGAGCCTCTTCAATGAGGAAGCCTCAAGTGACTCCACTGTCATGCTCAATATGTGGAACGTATGGATTTTAAGAAGACTAAATTATGGACCTCCAAGCTGTCTCTGTTTAACAGGTTGTGTCCCTGCTCTTGATTGGTGGACTCAGAGAGATGTGAATAAGAGGAAGCCTGTGATACGCTCATGATGCTAAACCTGGACTGCAGCCCCCTTTCCCTTCATCTGTAACCCTGGTGGGAGGAACAGATTGTGAATAATCTCTAAGAACAACAGCTCCTTGCAGATTAACAGTAATTCCATACGGTCTCCCTGAGGCCCCATGGCCTCATGTCAATTCTATGTCTTTGAAACAGTCAAGCCCCCATCAAATGCTATGCATTTTCTTATATTAATGTTCATCTTGTGTCAGTCTCACAAAGTAGGGTCATAACATAAAAACTGTTGCTGAAATGATATTATATTACATTACCTGGCCTTGCTGTGCATTGCAACTTAAGGCTACATAGTAATAATAAAATATTCGCGACTGCAACCCAATCTGGAACTATTTATAACAGCAGCAATGGCTTTCCGAACTGTAGCCCTACTACTAAACTCTGAATTGAGGATGTGTGGCCAGTAGCTACAGTTCAGGCATGCTGGAACTCTCACGATGTGAACGAGGACGTCGTTGGCGGCGGGCGCGTTCTCTAAACTTTCTCGTTCACACACAAGGGCGATATTTGCGCGCTCCCGTCACTGTCTGGCCATTGAAAACAAAGCTATCTGCGCGATTTCCACTACAGCCGAGGGAATACGACAGAGGAATATTTACATATAGACCAAGAAACACAAATTAAAATGGATTTACAGCGAAAATAGGAACCAGCTTGACCGGGGCCTGCTTGGAGGGCACACAGACGGCAGGACGCTCCCGAAACTGAGAAAATTTGAGCTTTTTCCGGAGTGCTTTGTTATTAGCTAGCTAGCTTTCTAGCTAGCTAGCCATCATTGTCATTTTTGTAGCTAGCCTGCTAGCTATCTTGCTGAAAGCGAGAGAAACACCGCCATGTTGTTATCAAAGAGCGAGTGTTAAGAAGCCGATTCTTGAATTAAAAACGGGATATCCCTGCACCCTGTCCACTGGTTTGAAACAGGGACCCCGAATCAGTGCTGCAGCCGCGGATCCCTCTATTGTCGGCGACATGGCGGAGCAGAGCTACTCTTCTTGGTGAGTGCGCATAGTGCGACCTGTGTTAACTAGGGACACTGCTATGATGTCGGGAGCTGGCCAGCTGAGATAATCATCGCGTTTGTTTTATTCCATTTTCACTATGGCCGTGTTTTTAACATGCGGTAGCATGGCATTGTCAACGGCGAGGTATTATTTTCCTGTAGTTGGCCGGAAAGTGCCGCTCGATTAGTTAGCTGTTGATTAGCAATGAGGAGTGAGCGAGCTAGCTATCTAGTTCGGTATCCGACGACGTAGCTACGGACTAGCAACTGTGGCTGCAGTAAACAAAGAGAGGTGTTAGCAGTTTAGCTAGCTAGCAGTGGTAGCAGTGCATCCCAAGGAACACGCCTGTAGCATTAAAAGCTACAACGAAAATCGTATCTTAGAGTCCGATAAAGATTGTCGTTTATGACATTTTGAAAATGTAGCTGCATAGCGAGCTAACATTAGCTAGTTAGATTGCTAAACATTCTGATACGGCAGCTCGAATCAATTGCTGTAGACACTAGCTAACGCTAGTTAGCATAATATGCATAGGCAGTTAGTAGCTAATTTATCTATAGCTACGGTATTGCCAATGTATGATTTTTGGCACCAATCAATGTTTGTGTATCTAATTATGTTGCCGAACTGCATGGTACCAAATGAAACGAATGTGTTCATTGAGATCGCTAGCAAGCATATTGGCTAGCTTCTTTCTACCTCTCAGTTTTCATTCCAGGGCAAAGCTAGTTATGTGGTAGCTGCATTAAAATACGTGCTGTTATTTCTAGTTACTCTAACCAGCTAGTTAGCTCCTAAATATCAGGTTAGCTGTAGCTGTGAACGGTGTCCAGGTATGTTGATCTTTAGGCTAGCGTTTATATAGAAAATGTGTTTGTTTGATTTTTGTCAAATAGCGTTATATTTTGTCGCATATTTTTGCCACATACCGTTAAATGTGCATCTTTAAAAAAATTTTAAAAAAAGATTTAAAAAAAAACAATAGTTGCACTACGAGTTCGCTTTGCAACTGGCAGTGAAAAATGCACAATTGTTGGTTTGGACTAGCTTTTTGGCTATCCAGCGTGCTATGTGTTGGCTAATGTTATATTACATTTGTATCTACCAATTTTGTCGAAACGGTAATGCGTGCTTATTAGAACGAAACGGCCACTAAAAAAATTAAGATTTTGAAATAGAATTAGCACGCCACTTAATCGTGTATATAGTGGCAAGCTTTTTGGCTATTCAAAAAAAGACATCTGTATGAGCGTTTCAATCCAGTTTGGTTCATTGATCTTGATTCTGAAAAGATGTGATCAAGACACCCTACCAGTCGAGTAGCATGAGTAAAACACTGAAGACGGCCCGACCACATTACACCCATGTCACATTTCTTTAAGTAAGAACTAAGAGCAGGTTTGGACCATCAGTCTATGCGGTGAAACCTCATACATGTCATTGCCTTTGTATCTCACCAGTGCAATAGCTGGTCATGACTAGACTATGAAATGGTGCCGTTTGTTTTGTCTCTCTGTGTAAGTGTTCAGTTTTGATTATGGGGGCTAGTGCATAATTTGTAGCTTTCTGTCATTCCAGGAAAACCAAAATAGATGCATAACTTAGAAACATCTGTGAGTTATGTTTCTGTCTCAGCAACATGCATTGATTTGGAGTGAAAAAATGTGTAGTTTTTGGGGAGGGAGAAACAACAAAAAGAAAACAGGGCTTGCACTCTTTGGAGACTGATTGATTGCATTGGAAAAGCAGAAATTAGCAAGAGAAACAACACAGGCCCCTCACAAGTTGGCAAAGCCGTTATCAAGTGTCAGTCTCTCCCAGCTCTCAATAACAGCCATTTCTCCAGGCCCCTTAGTCAGAAGGACCCAGTAATTGCACGTGTCCACCAGCTATAGCCTTTAATATGCCTGGAAGCCAGTGTGGCTTCGGTGTAATGAAAGGATAAGGGGCTGGCCCTGATGTCACCTGCTGTGGCAGCACATTGGGGGGGGTTGCCACTCAAGGGGTGAGTAGGGACTGGGGTGAGGTAAACCGCATCGGATCGTCTCCTTCGTTTCTCTGCCCCCCTCCCAATAAAGGGCAGCATTATTTTTCTCTCTTTCCTGCACCTGTGGCAGCCATTCTCAATAAAATAACACTTGTTAGTAAGGGCATCTGCCTGGAGAAATCATGTGAATAACTGTGTGTGTATATGTTTGTGTGTGTGTGTGTTTGTTTGCTTGTATGCGTGTGTGTCTGCATGTGTGTGCATGCGTGTATGTGTGCGTGTGCATGTGTGTGTGTGGCTTGCTGTCTTTTCGTCTGCTTCTTTAAAGTTGTGTGCGTGTGTGCGCACGTGTATGTGTGTGTGCGTGTGCATGTGAGTGTGTGTGTGTGGCTGGCTGTCTTTGCGTCTGCTTCTCTAAAGTTGTGTGTGTGCACGTGTGCGTGCACGTGCGGGCGCATGTGCGTGTGTGTGCATATGCGTGTGTGTGCACGCACGTGTGTGTGTGTGTGTGGCTGGCTGTTTTTGCGTCTGCTTCTCTAAGTTGCGTGTGTGCTGCAGCTGGTGTGTGTGTGCATGTGCGTGTGTGTTGTAAAGCTGTGTGTGCTGCAGCTGGTGTGTGTGTGCACGCGCGTGTGTGTGTGCGCGTGTGTGTATTAAAGCTGTGCGTGTGTGTGTGCGCGTGTGTGTGGTAAAGCTGTGTGTGTGCTGCAGCTGGTGTGTGTGTGCACGTGCGTGTGCACGTGCGTGTGTGTGTGTGTGTTGTAAAGCTGTGTGTGTGTGTGTGTGTGTGTGTTGTAAATCTGTGTGTGTGCGCGTGCGTGCGTGTGTGTGTGTTGTAAAGCCGTGTGTGCACGTGCATGTGTGCGCGTGTGTGTGTGTGTTGTAAAGCTTTGTGTGTGTGTGCGTGCGTGTGCATGCGTGTGTGTGCGCGTGCATGTGTGTGTGTGTGTGTTGTAAAGCTGCGTGTGCGTGTGTTGTAAAGCTGTGTGTGTGTGCACACGTGCGTGTGTGCGCGTGCGTGTGTGTGTGTGTGTGTTGTAAAGCTGTGTGTGTGTGTATGTGTTGTAAAGCTGTGCGTGTGTGCATGTGCGCGTGTGTGTGTGTCTGTTGTAAAGCTTTGTGTGTGTGTGCGTGTGTGTGTGTGTTGTAAAGCTGCGTGTGCATGTGTTGTAAAGCTGTGTGTGTGCACACGTGCGTGTGTGCGCGTGCGTGCGTGTGTGTGTGTTGTAAAGCTTTGTGTGCGTGTGTGTGTGTGTGTGCGTGTGTGTGCGCGTGCGTGTGTGTGTGTGTTGTAAAGCTGCGTGTGCGTGTGTTGTAAAGCTGTGTGTGTGTGCACGTGCGTGTGTGCGTGCGCGTGCGTGTGTGTGTGTGTGTGTTGTAAAGCTGTGTGTGTGTGCACGTGCGTGTGTTGTAAAGCTGTGTGTGTGCTGCAGCTGGTGTGTGTCTGCACCCTGAGCCGCGTGGCTCTGGTTCTGAATGCAGCTGCTGCTTCTGACACTGAAAGACTTGTGAACATCGTTTCCTTATCAGTCCCCCTGGACTCTGAGTCGCTCCTGCTCTTCTCATTACCATTAACAATTTAGGATGGAGGACTTCGCTTTTTCACTGAGTCAAGCTAATTACATCAACACTTATCCAGTTTGTGGGTAAGTCCAACCCCTCCTGCTAAAACAAATGATTTAAAAGCTGTGTCAAATACAAAAGAAAAAAAAATCTCATTGGGTTGTAATGCAGCCATTTTGATATACTGAAACAGTTGCACGAGAAATAGCGAAGGCGTGAAATTTAGCACAGTTTTATTTTACAGTCACCAGCAGATTGGTCTGTGTGTTTATGTATGTATGTATTGCTCATGCAATATATCGGGACGGTTGTACAATATTTCCATGTTCCTTGATCGTGAAATCATGCTCGGGTCTAAAAGTGTCATATTTGGAAGTCTGGAGTCAGAGTCGTTATCAGGTGCTGTCTGACCTGCTTCCTGCCTTGCTTTGCATTTTCAGAAGATTACGTTTTTGTTGGAACCACAGTTTATTGCTAAGCAAAATAAATCTTCCTTTAGGCCGTTATCACACCCTCTGACTCTGATTGTAGCCTCAAAAAATTACCCCTTTCCCCCAAAACTAACTGTTTCCATTTCAATATCTTTTATGAATTATGACGAGATGAATGAAAAGTTATACGTTCACTTAACCTTTAATGGCGAAAGGTCAAATCATGCAATAATGTGTAGCTTAATACTGGCAGATCGGAAGAGTCTGTGCCCAGTTAAAAGTACATATTTAGCCTCATCTGTCAACATGGTAGCATGATTCGCATTACTGATTACCTATTAGTAATTAATTTTTTTTTTTTTTTGTTCAGGTGTATAAGTTTCCTCGCTACCATATAAATGATCATGTATTAACATATGTATCCAGTTCTCTTTTTGCTGTGTGCTTGCTACATTTGTGACTTAAGTTTTATGTGTAGGATGGAAATGGATGTGGTCCAATCAAAATGGTTTGTTGTGGTTTTGTTATGCCTTTCATGCAGTTTGGGCAGATACAGAAACTGCTTTTGCATTCCTACTTTAAACAAATGTAAATGTAGAACAGGATATGAATGTGCAATGTTGTCAAAAGATTCTCCCTCTGTCAGATGCTTTTTACCAGGTTAATTGCATGTTGAATTCAGGCGGAATAATCTATTTGCTCACTGGTGAATTCTTGGTGGCAAGTGATGATTGCTGTGCTTTAGATATTAACATGACTTTAGTTCAGTATGTCCGCTCTACTGCAGTTGCAGTGGGCCTGTCATTTCTTTATAAACTTTTAAGCTTTGTCAAAAAAGATATTACACTTGACTATTTGAATCAAGTTTGGCGAAAAGCTTATTTTGACGCAGTTCAAAGAGCTTTGATATTGAGTTCATGCTGGACTTCAAACTACTATGCATACTGCTTAGAGTGCTAGTAGGTGTGTGATTTAAAGAAAAAACAAATCAGAAAGTTCTTCACTTGTGGACTGTTGTGGGCACTGTGGTTTTTCCCACGGTGCAGAGGAACTGCCGCCATGGGCTATGCGTGGCAAATTGTGGTCACTCACTCACTCACGGACGTCCTGAGAGGGATGTTTGGTGGGACGCATGCGCAGCTGGTGCTTCGTTTAGTAGGATGCATGCGCAGGTGCATCTCTCAAAATCACCACTTCCAACGGCACAAGATTTTTAAGCACAGCTTTATCGCCTAACATTACTTTAGCTAACCCTAACATGTTAGCGTTTCGCCTACTTTAGTTAACCTAGTTAGCGCATACCACTAATACAGATGTATGGACACAAGGAGGACAACAAATCATGTTACAGAGGTGAGGACATGCCATAGCTAGCTAGCTATATAGTTAGTCAAGTTTTACTAGTTTTTTTAGCCTAGTTTTACTCATGATACTTTGTACAGGTGCACCGTGGGTCTGGACAGTTTCCGTGGGCCGTGGGTCTGGACAGTTTCCTGCTTATTTTCCAGAATGCACTGATTGAGAAAGTAGAAGTGTAGGTGATTCCGCATTCAGGGCTCAGCAGCAGCCTGCCAAAGAAGTGCTCTGTCAGTTTGAGAAAAACGTCACAAATAGTCTGAAACTCAAATCGGTTTAACTCTGATTGGTGGGCTTACTGGACCTAGAGGTGTAAAAAGCAACGTAACTGGAATGCTTGTAGGCAGTCCTTGATAAGTGTGACACTAGTGCATTGACCTGAGAAATAATATGTGAAAGCTTGCCATGATGCGCCTGTATTTCCAGAGATTCTTCCGGTGACTGTGTGGAGATGACATGAGAAGTGATTTATAATCATAAACATATTATTTTGATCTACGGAACTGTTACTCAGCTTGGATGTGTGCCAGTTTTTGGACTTTGGCCACTCTTTCCTCTCAGTAATGGTGCAACACACCCAGAAGGGCTGTGATGCAGTGCAGATGCTGCGGTAGAACATAGAGCTCATGCAGAGGCAGGGTCAAGAGGTCATATTACCTGTAGCGCTTTGGCCAATCAGATGGAGGTATGGTGATGCTGATTGTGACTGGCTGCTCTGTGGAACGAGGCTTCTGCTGCTCACGCCACACAGGGGGGAGGGGCCATT
>CM045896.1:185000-205000 GCA_025169545.1 Anguilla japonica
CGAGCAAATGAATCTAAAAAGGCATTGATTGAATCTTTCAAGGTAAGTATGAGGGAGAAATGAGCTTGAAATAAGAACACACAACTATTTCTGTCTGGGTTTGGGCCATGGAAGATGGCAGGCTTTGTGATTTGACTGGCGAAGCGTTTAAGTTAGTCACCTCTACCAGGCGGGCACTGAGGCCTGGAGTTCCTTGGCTTGGATTGATCTGTTGTCACTCTGGTGATAAAAATGTATATATTTATATATTTTTTGTCTGTGAAGAACCAAAGCTTAGATGTGTCAGATTGGCAGCTGTAAAAGCAGCAGGTGCAGGTCATTCCTGTGGCCTTGTATTGAGCCGTGAGCCAGCTGCCACCAAGTTTTTGCTGGAAAACTGACAAATCAGAGCTTTGCTCTTCCCAACCTGAGGCCCCCAAAGACAGAACACAGTCAGGCCTGGTAGATTGACCAACCAGAGCACAGTATTTCTGTAATTGTTCAATTTTTATGTACAGATAAGAGGAAGTCATAGAGTAAGACTACATTTAGATTGTCATATCATTTTTTTTTTTAATTCTGTTTTGCTCTCTCTCATGAGTTAGTTTTATGTGGCCCTGTGCATTCAGATGGTGCGCTCTGAACACCTACAGGTCTGAAAATGAAGAGCTGCCCGCAGGTAGGGTGACGTGGGAAAAACACACCTGAATGCAGAGACCCATTTCCACACATAGGCCACATGCATAGAATCGGAAGTGTGCTACATAGCCTACATACTACTACACAGTCTTCATAGTACTACAGAGTACCCAGAGGAGAGGATTGGCTCTTCTGAAAGCTCCCTTGGGCTCCGCCCTCAGAGGAGTGGATTGGCTCTTCTGGAAGCTCCCATGGGCTCCACCCCCAGAGGAGAGGATTGGCTCTTCTGAAAACTCCCTTTGGCTCTGCCCCCAGAGGAGAGGATTGGCTCTTCTGAAAGCTTCCTTGGCACCACGCCCTGTCCCTCCTGTCACTAATCTGACAGGCTGGCTCCCACCTGCGCCCCTGGGGAGGTCAAAGGTCAGAGTTCCTTCCGAGACGGCGGCATCTTAGGACCAATCAGGCGGGCAGTGCCTCTGGACCAATCAGGCGGGAGGTAACGTAATCTGACAGGCTGGCTCCCACCTGCGCCGCTGGGAGGTCAAAGGTTAGAGTTCCTTCCGAGACAGTGGCGTCTTAGGACCAATCAGGCGGGCGGTAACGTTCTACCCCCGAGGTGAGTTAAATGATTAGGCTATCGTTAACAGTTTTAAGCTACACCTTTTATGTGCTGAGCATTTTGGAACACACTTGAGCTCACTTGGCTGGCTGACGGAACTGCACTAATTGAAGCAGTAATTCAGTGTTCCTGGCCTGTTCCTCTTCGTTCAGAGGGAGACTGTTCTACTCCGTTTGGTCTTGGATTGGCCCCCATGCTCGCAGGAACTGTATGGGTGTGAGAAATGGAGAGAAGCTCCACAAAGCATGCATAGCAAAGGCTCATAACTCAGATGTTCCTCAGGCTTTTTAAGACTTGCCTCCCCGTCTTCCTTAATCTGTCCAGCCTGCCAGAAGCCTCTCCTTCATTCTGCAGCAGCTCATTGAAGAGGATCTTTGCCCAACTGAGCTTTTTTTCCTCATAAATTTCTTCCAGTTAGAGCAGGTTTATTCCTGAACATGTGTATTTTCACTGATAAACCTGGCAACACTGTGCAGCAGCTTTAAAAACGTACTGCCATACTGTGTGTTTAAGGTGTTGGAAATGTTATAGGAAAGTCCTTCTGGTGTTTTTGTTTTTTGGCACTGATTTTCTTTGATCGAGAGTTGCATCCTAAAAAATTAAGAAATAAAATGCGGAGCCACATGTTACTTTTCTTTTCGTGCCGACTGGCCCCTGAGTTTGTACTCAGTGGCCCCGAGTCTGTTCTGAACAGGATGGACAGTTAGGCTTTTGTACCTCTGTCCCGCTGTAGAGCTGGAACAACGCAATAACTCCCCAGAGCCAAAAGCTGATAAAAACTAGACCCTACGGTGTTGGATTACTTGCGTTGCCATGGATGTCTTCTAGCCGCTTGCCGTAAAGAAGTTTACTAGATGTCATAACACTTTAGATTTGGAGCTACAGCTCTTCCGCACCCCAACTAATAAAAAAGTCAAAATGGCGGGCAAACAATATGGCGGACATAGGTGGTCCCAATCGCAAAGTTGTAGAGCACGTTCAGATGCATAGGTCGATTAAGTTTTGTGTTGATCTAACTTATGGTGTGGGAGTTATGGCCTTTTACACATGACCCTTTGTTATAGCGCCACCATCTGGCCGACATAGGTGATTTTTAGCGCCTGAGTAGTGGGGGGCTCTAGGACTTATGGTTGCTGAGCCTCAGACACTTTTAGCGGAGAAAAATAAGAATAATAATAATCCTAACAGATACAATAGGGTTCCACCAGCTTCGCTGCTTGGACCCCTAATTATATCTGTGTACAGACACCATTATGTATGTGTACAGACACAATTTTAACTGAACTGTGTACAGACACTATTATATCTGTGTACAGACACCATTATATCTGTGCACAGACACCATTATATATGTGCACAGACACCATTATATCTGTGCACAGACACCATTATATCTGCGTAGAAACACATATAATGGTGTCTGTACACAGATATAATTATATAGTATGTGTTTCTATGCAGATATAATGGTGTCTGTGCACAGATATAATGGTGTCTGTACATAGATATAATTATATATCTGTGTTCAGACACCATTATATGTGTGTACAGACACTATTATGACTGTGTACGGACACTATTTTAACTGTGTACAGACACCATTATATGTGTGTACAGACACCATTATATCTGTGTACAGACACCATTTTAACTGAACTGTATACAGACACCATTATATATGTGTACTGACACTATTATGACTGTGTACAGACACCATTATATGTGTGTACAGACACAATTATATCTGTGTTCAGACACTATTATATCTGTGTACAGACACCATTTTAACTGAACTGTATACAGACACCATTATATATGTGTACTGACACTATTATGACTGTGTACAGACACCATTATATATGTGTACTGACACTATTATGACTGTGTACAGACACCATTTTAACTGAACTGTATACAGACACCATTATATATGTGTACTGACACTATTATGACTGTGTACAGACACCATTATATCTGTACGGGTAAGAGGGAGAATGGTCTGAAGTGCTGAAAGCTTTTAAAGGACAGACGCCGGTCTCCAGGGTTTCTGGGGACGCCCTGCACAGTCGTAAATCAGAACTTATTTGACTGCAAGCAACATAATAAACATGTAATTACTGCACAGAGGGTCAGATGGAGATTTGCTAACACGAGTGTGGTGATGAAAATATGAGAAAGTTTTTATGTTTTTATCCTGACCAATGTTACTCCAGCCTTCTGGCCTTTTTGTTCCAGTTCTGTTTTTGTAATGGCGTCATGGAGGTTAGCATTACAGTCTGCATTTCTGCTGTTCTGCTATCTTCCATTAGTCTAATGAATTCATTTGGGACGTCATTCTGTGTGAATTAGGCAATGCAATTCCTTTCATCTCTGATTTTTATGAAATGTTCTGTGAGGATATGTCCCATGGAGAAAGGATATGCGTTTCAGTCGTCTAGCTTAATTCACTTGGGACCTTTCGTGTGAATTCAGATTTTCCTGAAATTTTGTTCAAGGAAGCATCCTATAGAGGGAGGATATGTGCTGTTTATGTGATGTTTTATATTTGGGCGTTTTTAGCCCTGAAGCCTCCTTTTAATACCTTGCATGTGCTACCCGCAGCAGCTGGGTAGTTATAATCCTTGTAGGATCTTCTGAATTATAAAGGTCACAGTGATTCTGTAAATTAGATTTGTTTAGTAATTTATTCATTTTTAAAAGTGTAAATATTTAATAAGTTTGCTCATCTTTAGATATGTTGTTCTGTAAATGGCATAGGGTTATTGTTAGGCCTCTGGAGGTTTTTGTGTTCTAGCCCAGTTCCGGTGGTGTAAGGGGGAAACTTTAAAATGTGTTTCTTCCATTTCCTCTGGTACTACTTCGCTGGAAGTATGTTTTTAATGGGTTATTAATGGGCTGCTGGGTGGCTGATCTCGTTAAGGCAGAGCTTCAGTGTGCGGAAGGTCCGTGTCAAATCCTGACAGTCCCAGCTGGCGACATGTAATTGGTCGTGACATCACCGCAGGAGTCAGAGTTTTCGGAAGACGGGACAAGCATGTCTGATCGCCCCCCCGCCATCCCGCCAAGTCAGCAGGGCACCCACAGGTCAGCATGCGCTGACTCGAGCTCCACCTGGAGACGCGATGACATCACTCATTTCAGAGAGGAGTGCATTCTTGCTTAAACAAGTTCCTAAATTGAGGAGGCGGAAAGTTTTTAGCGGCCGACCGTGTTTGTGGGTCCAGACCATCACTGCTGCATCCTCCATCAGTGAGTCACTCTCTCCCAAAGCGCGTGCTCCCAACTTCTGCTTTTTCCCGCCAGCGGGGTCAGTCCTGCGCAGATACTCCTGGACCTAACCCCTCCCTCCCCAGGAGATGCGCTAGCCTGTGAGGTCGCTGCTGATGCTGATGCTGGTGCTGGTGCTGGTGCTCTGTCACAGGCAGGGCTGGGTTGGGCTGGGCTGGGCTGGCAGGTTCCTGGTATGCCACTGTGTACGCAGGTTGTTCTTTCCACCCATTACTCTGGCTCAGGTCACACAGGTCATGAGCTCTTTAGTCTAGTCCAGGGCTGCCCTGCCATGTTCCCAGAGATCTACTGGCCTGTAGGTGTTCATTCACACACCTGATTCTACTAATTAGCATCTCAATGTGATCTCTGGCTGTTGAATGAGGTATGCTATGTTGCGGTTGGAGTGAAACCTACAGGGTGGTAGATCTCCAGGAACAGGGTTGGGCACCCCTGGTGTACTCCGCGTGGATGCCTGGTCATTCCTAGATTAGATCACAATAAAATATTTCCTATAGGACACAAAAAATCTCCAGTTTCTAGCTGTGATTCAGGACCTCATTCAGAAGTTTAGTGTAATTGATTAGGGCTGGTGGAATGGTTAAGAGCAGAAACTAATCTGATCTCTTTGCCCTCCTCTGCTTTAGATGGACTTGCCAACAGACCCATTGGAACTTTTGCCCTTAATGTACTTCCAAGTGTTCTCCACCACACTGAGGGATCTATGACGGCATATTAGTTTGTGTGTCCGAGAGTCATCTTTATTTCTGCTTGTGTATCTGAGAGTCCCCGGGAGCTGATTTATACTCACCAGAGATGGGCGGTTGTCTTGAATTACCACCGTTCCTCGTGGCCTAACAGAAAGCCGGAGCGGGTTTGGGTTGAATATGTGATTTCCCGAGCACTGTGCTTTCAGTTGGGGAAGCTCTCTCGCCTCGTCACCTGGCTCTGTCGCCTTGTAGAGTCGCTCATTCCCAGAGCAGTTGACCTGGTTCTGTGACCGTATGCAACAGAGCGGTGACCTCCCCTTGTCCTGAAGCATGTTCATCACAGACTCTGTAGCAACTCAGTGAAACCACAAAAGTACACAAACAAAAGCACGCTGTCTCGTACTCATGCATACACACATGCTGAAAACATACTCATGCAGAACGTTTCTCTCGTACAAACCAACACACTCATATACACATACACTCAACATGCACACACCCTCTCTCTCGCACTCACACACAAACCCTGAACGCACATCAGGATCTCTCTCACACACAAGTGGATCAGTGCTCTTTTCATCTGTTGCCAACAGTGACACATAAAACTGGGTGGGGGGGTCCTGGAGGTGGGGCCGTATCCATGGAGACGTGGGACAGGCCCCTCCCCTCCGGCCTCCCGGAGCCTATAAAGGGCTGTGGCTGCAGGACTTGGCAGCTGGCTCAGGTGTGGTTTTCGTGTTGTGGTTAGGGACTGAGCAGGTAACCCTACAGAATGCTGACAACAGGGAGGGAGCGGTAAGGAGTAGGCCACGGCCTCACCCCCCCCCCCCCCCAGCACAAACCACCTGGCTAAGGAGAATGTGTCACCCAGTCAGGTGAGGCTCCACACACAGTGCAGCTTGGTGAGGCTCCGCACACAGTGTAGCCTAGTGAGGCTCCACACAGTCCGGCCTGGTGAGGCTCCACACACAGTCCAGCCTGGCTCCACACAGTCTGGCCTGGTGAGGCTCCACACACAGTCCGGCCTGGTGAGGCTCCACACACAGTCCGGCCTGGTGAGGCTCCACACACAGTCCGGCCTGGTGAGGCTCCACACACAGTCTGGCCTGGTGAGGCTCCACACACAGTCCAGCCTGGTGAAGTTCCACATGCAGTCCCACTCTAACCAGCTCAAACGCGCTTGTGGATCAGTTTGGCCTGGTTGGAGGTAAAGCCCAGGCACAGGGCTGCAGAGCTACATAGTGTTGGACATCAGAGGGAAACACAGCAGCTCATATTTCCCTTTGAAAGGCTTTGTGTGGAACCCGTCGGGGCCAATGGTTCCGAGAGCTCTTGTAGTGTCTGCATTCTCAGTGAAGTGACACCATTGAGATGTCTCTGTGTTGCGCTGTGCTCTTTGAAATTAGGCAATTTGTGACAGAAAAAGCACAAAAAACATCCATACCCATGGCGTACCTGTACATGTCATGTAAAACTTGACTAACGATATAGCTAGCTAGCTATGGCATTTCCTCACCTCTGTAATGTTATTTGTTGTCCTCCGTGTGTCCATACATCTGTATTAGTGGTATGCGCTAACTAGGTTAATTAAAGTAGGTGAAACACTAACATATTAGGGTTAGCTAAAGTAACGTCAGGCGATAAAGCTGTGCTTAAAAATGTCGTGCCGTGGAATAAATGACATTGAACAGGAGTCCAATTAATTTTTTTCTGCTTTTGTCTAAGCTTACTCTGACATCAGTGAAGTTTTTATTTTAGTCTGACGGGTTTGTGTTCCTAGTTGGATTGCTTTTCTGAGTTTGACCTCATCTTCACTGTATGAGTTAACTGTTTAAAAACCGAGTAAGAGTATGGAGGGGTGAAGTTTAGGTAAATTCAAATTTTAAGTTATCACCACTAAAATCTTAGATTGGTGATGCTCTAAATTTAGGGTAGTGTCATTTGCTTGGTTTTGCTTGGTGTACCTTTATTTAAATTTAGGTGGGTGACACTTATTTTTTTCTGTATTGCTATAGAGCTACAACAGCAAAACGAAATATGCCAGGCAATCCATTTTCTCAGAAATTATTAACAATCACAAAGACAATGCACAAATTCATTTTTCTACTATAGATGGCTTGATAAAACCCCCCTCTAAAATTCCTTGTGACCTTTTCTCTACATCGAAATGTGAGGAGTTTGCTGCTTTTTTTTAGAGATAAGATAACTAACATTAGACTGGGCAAGTCAAATTCCCTTCTTCACCATGTGAGGGCAGTTTTTATACAGCATTTTTATATGGTTGATTCTGTTTTGCTTGGGAAAGTACTATCCCAGCTCAAATCTTCGACCTGCCCCCTTGACCCCATTCCAACTACTTTTTTTTAAAAACTGTTTTTAGCTGCCTAGCAGATGAAGTGCAGACTATTGTTAACTGTTCTCTACAAACTGGTACCTTCCCATATGCACTTAAAACTGCTATGGTAAAGCCACTTCTGAAGAAGAGTAATCTTGATTCTTCGGAAATAAGCAATTATAGGCCCATTTCAAACCTTCCTTTTCTCAGCAAAATCCTTGAAAAGGTGGTTTTTAAGCAACTAAACGACTGTCTTAACGCAAATTGTATTTTAGAGAATTTCCAGTCTGGTTTTCATGCCCACCATAGTACAGAGACAGCACTTGTTAAGGTGGTAAATTACCTAAGAATGAACTATTCAAATTCAAATAAGCTATAGGCTCAGACGCTCTTATCCAGAGCGTTACAACAAGTGCATTAGTTTTGGATTGTAGTGCCAGAAGTGACCACATAAATAAGCACTCTGTTCTCGTACTTTGGATTTGAGTGCAGCTTTTGATACTGTTGACTATGAAATTCTAATAGACTTCAAAATTGGGTTGGCCTTTTGGGTACAGTTTTAAACTGGTTTAGGACATGGCCTATCTAACCGGGTGCACTAGGTGATCATACCTCGGAGAAAGTTGACATACTGTGTGGTATTCCTCAGGGGTCTATTCTAGGTCCAGTCCTCGTCAATTTGTACATGCTCCCTCTTGGGAATATCATTAGAAAACATAACATATATTTTCACAACTATGCGGATGACACACAACTTTATATCTCCATATCATCTGGGGACATGAGTCCTGTGAACTCCTTGATCAGGTGCATTAATGATATAAATTTGTGGATGTCCCAAAACTTTTTACAATTAAATAAAGAAAAAACAGAGATACTTATTATAGGAGCAAAGGTTCAAAGAGAAAAAATCTCTGTCTATTTAGAATCTATGTCACTGAAGAGCAAACATCAAGTTACAAACCTGGGAGTAATCATGGATGCCGACCTTAATTTTGAAGCCCATGTTAGAAATGTCACTAAATCAGCTTTTTATCACTTAAATAACATTGCTAAGGTGCAGGGTTTTATTTCACAGTCTGATTCAGAGAAACTAGTACATGCTTTTATTAATAGCAGGCTTGATTATAGTAATGCTCTTTTTTCTGGTCTCCCCAAAAAAACTATTGGTCGATTACAACACATACAAAATGCAGCAGCATTTCTGAGTTCTGACCAGGACCAGGAAGAGAGCACATATTACACCTCTTTTAAAATCTTTACATTGGCTTCCTGTCAGTTTTAGAATTGATTTTAAAATTAGTTTATTAGTTTACAAATCCCTAAATGGTTCAGCACCTGAGTGCATGTCTGACATGCTTCAGAGGTATGAACCCACCAGGTCCCTTAGATCCTCTGGAACCGGCCTTCTGGTTGTTCCAAAAGTAAGGACTAAAAAGGCTAGGGAGGCAGCTTTTAGCTTCTATGCCCCCAGCCGTTGGAACACCCTGCCAGAGGATCTGAGGAACACAGAAACAGTAGATGGATTTAAACGGAAATTAAAAACATACCTCTTTAGCATGACCTTTACATAGAATGCTCTTATATGCCCCCGATTTTTAAACTTTTAAAATTTAAAATTTAAAATTTTGAATTTAAAATTTTTTTATTTAATTTTATTTTGTTTTATTTAGCTCTCTCAGTGTAATGTTTTTAGTATCACTATTTGTACTGTTCTCTATTTTCTCCACTGTAACACTTTTTAATTACTTCTTTCTTATTTTTATGTACAGCACATTGAGCTGCATCACTTGTATGAAATGTGCTCTATAAATAAAATTTGATTTATTGATAGAGTTGGTGCTTTTAGTGCACAGTCATTGGCGGTACTGAGGATGGTGTGGTCATTGGCTGTACTGGGGATGGTATTGGCATTGGTGGTACTGGGGATGGTGTGGTCATTGGTGGTACTGGGGATGGTATTGGCATTGGCGATACTGGGGATGGTGTGGTCATTGGCTGTACTGGGGATGGTGTGGTCATTGGCAGTACTGAGGATGGTGTGGTCATTGGTGGTACTGAGGATGGTGTGGTCATTGGCTGTACTGGGGATGGTGTGAGAGAGGGTGAGTGAGAGAGAGATGGAGGGATGGAGCACGAGAGAGGGATGGAGGGATAGAGAGAAATGAAGCGGTAAAGTGCTGTGAATATTTTTCTGGACATGGCTTCCTGCTGCAGGCTGAGAAGCATTTGTGTAACCCTGCACAAGTTTTACACGTCCTTATTCTTCCTTCAGTTATTTCATTTATCAGTTCAGCAATCTTCGGAATGATCAGCTACATCATTGTGTGATGTGACAGAATGAGGATACTGTCAAAGTAGCTTGCCCTTTTTCCATTTAAGAATTAGCCTATGCTTGATGCACAAGAAAGTTATTTTGACAACGCTGATGGAAAATGAGTTAAATCGACATGTGATGCTGGACTGATTCATTCGCTGGAGGTGGATTAGAGTAGGCCTAGATCCTAAGGTAGGAGCTAAGCTAGCGAGTGCCCTCCATCTGCATCCATTGATAGAGCTAACACTGTTAGCACACAGCCTAATATGTCTAATATCCTTGTACTGGATGCACAGCGACACACTCAACTAGTATCAGTCTTCTCATATGAATCATGGGATAGCTAAAAATTTCCCAGAATGTGCTCTGGCTGTTGGCTTTGGGAAGAATCCATCTGCAATCACCTCTGACTCAAACCTGAACGGCTGTATTGCGGTAGTCAGTAATCAGTAATCAGAATCAGTGATTATGTCTTCTACCATCTCATCAGAGTCTGAGTCATCTGAGTCACTGATAATGACCTTTAATTCCGAATCAAATATTTAATTACTTTCAATTTCTGTCATCTTTTCAACCAAATGCTCTCCATTTCAGTCACGTTTTCAACCTAAAGGTATAATAGCAGTGCTGTATCTCTTCCACGCATTATGTCACACATCACAGAGCTCATGTTCCAGCGTGACTTTGGGTGTGTTCGTCAGGAATGATCAATTTGCCAACTTTGAAGCCATACTTACAACAATTTCAGCTTAATTTAATGAAAAATCTGTGGACTAAAATTGGTGTAATATCTTTGGGTGATGCAGTTATGTGGTGCTTACCCTTTAAGAATTGTAGTTTTCTTCTCCTCCTCATACTTTTTCCATGTATTTTTTGGGCAATAGTTAATTTAATATTCCTTACGATGTAACTGCTAAGACCAGTATATAAGCTTTGGCAATATGAACTGCAAGATATGCCATGCCAGCGAGGAATATTAAAATCAAAGGGGAATAGAGAGATGGATGCAGAGGAGAGGAAAAGGATTGAGAGGAGGAGGAGAGATGCAGGGTAGGAGAGTGATGGAGAAGGAAATATGGAAATAAAAAGAGAGGGAAGGTTGAAGAGGAGAGACAGACTCTGACATTCTTGGTTGCTTACGCTGCTGTCAGCACCAAGAAAACTCAAAGGGAATGAGAAGATTGTTCCAGAAATATTGGCGCTTGTGCTCGATTCACATCTGTTGCACAACTGGATTAAACCTCTTCCACAGAAACTGACATCTCCACAGGATAAACCTGGGTTTGCCCGTATTGACGCAGCTAACTGTTATTGTTTTTAATTCCCTATCAATTTTAATTCTGCTATGTAGACTTCAGTCACAGTGTTGCCTGTAATAGGCTATATCACTGCCACCTTTTGCTACAGATGCTTGAACTTCCCAGGAACTTGCATTTTCTGACTTTGCACCAGATTCTTTAGTTGTTCAGGATTCAGAGTACATATGTATGAACTACATTACCCAACATTCATTGCAAAACTAGTTTCACTGCCTTGATGTGTTTAGTGTTTTGGAAATTGTTTACAATTGGAGTGGTAATACCTGCTGTGCTGCATTTTAGTAGACGGAACAGAATTGTTCTTTAATGTACACTTTGGGACACATGCAATCAACAGATTTATCTGAGTCTTGTTCATGGAAATGGTGATTGTGTATTTGATAAAATAAAATATTTTGATTTGTCAATCTTAATTCATTCAATGAATAAATGTCTAACTTTCTTGAAAATCTAGGATGGCTAGGCTATTTCATAAAGGTTGTAGTTTTCTTTGGAGGGTTTTGGGTGAATGGCCTCTGTCCCACACAAGCTGTTTGGGGTTTTGGGTGAATGGCCTCTGTCCCACACAGGCTGTTTGGGTTTTGGGTGAATGGCCTCTGTCCCACACAGGCTGTTTGGGTTTTGGGTGAATGGCCTCTGTCCCACACAAGCTGTTTGGGGTTTTGGGTGAATGGCCTCTGTCCCACACAAGCTGTTTGGGGTTTTGGGTGAATCGCCTCTGTCCCACACAGGCTGTTTGGGTTTTGGGTGAATGGCCTCTGTCCCACACAAGCTGTTTGGGGTTTTGGGTGAAGCCCCTCTGTCCCACACAGGCTGTTTGGGTTTTGGGTGAATGGCCTCTGTCCCACACAAGCTGTTTGGGGTTTTGGGTGAATGGCCTCTGTCCCACACAAGCTGTTTGGGGTTTTGGGTGAATCCCCTCTGTCCCACACAGGCTGTTTGGGTTTTGAGTGAATGGCCTCTGTCCCACACAAGCTGTTTGGGGTTTTGGGTGAATGGCCTCTGTCCCACACAGGCTGTTTGGGTTTTGGGTGAATGGCCTCTGTCCCACACAAGCTGTTTGGGGTTTTGGGTGAATGGCCTCTGTCCCACACAAGCTGTTTGGGGTTTTGGGTGAAGCCCCTCTGTCCCACACAGGCAGTTTGGGTTTTGGGTGAATGGCCTCTGTCCCACACAAGCTGTTTGGGGTTTTGGGTGAAGCCCCTCTGTCCCACACAGGCTGTTTTTACTGATCCTTCTTTACTGGAGCATGCCTGTTGTTCTTCAATTAAACAAAATAAATATACTTGAGATCTTTACAGCTTCTGAGTTTTACTGAGTAGCAGAGACCGGCTGAACAGATGTCTGACATGATTTGAAAATAAGTCCTCTGATTAGTCACCTGGTTCATTTTTAAGGTTTTAAAAATACTAGTAATTCCTGATACGCTGTGACGAGCTGCGGGTTTACATTGAGATGGCGGAATTTCGTTTAAAATGGCAGAATCATTCATTCCAGACAGCTTTCTTACTGTCACTCTAGAAAAGCTGGCTGTGTTTTTCTTTTGGGCTTCTGGTCCAAACACACGCAGGTCCCCAGGAGGTTAAGACACCACTAGTCCAATCGCACGCAGGTCCCCAGGAGGTTAAAACACCACTAGTCCAATCACACGCTGGTCCCCAGGAGGTTAAAACACACTGGCAGGTACCCAGTGTGTAGGTTAGATAGTAGCGCCTCACTCAAATCAGCAGTGTCAGTACTGCGGGTTCTCACACTTGCAGTTTAACTTGGGCATTTTGGACGAGCAGATCGACCTACAGAGACAGACACACCCACAGAGTGACATATACAAGTCCCTGGTCGCAGCTGAAAATAAAAGGCTTCAAATCAACAAAAAAAGGCCCGGAAAACACAGCTCCACCAGCGATAGAGTCAGCCCGTTTCTGATGTATTCATCCAAACGCCCAACCCTACCGTGCCTGAAAGGTATTCCTGAAGTGCACTCTTGACGCGCGGCCAAACTGTTACTCGACACTGATAGTGGTCTGATAAGGAGCCTGAGGGAAGGCAGTTTCCTCGAACTTCACCCGCCCTGTAGTGCTGAGGAACCGGACTCCACACACAGGGTGTGTACAGCAGTACTGACTCCACACACAGGGTGTGTATAGCAGTACTGACTCCGAACACAGGGTGTATACAGCAGTTCTGACTCCACACAAGGAGTGTATACAGCAGTACTGACTCCACACACAGGGTGTATACAGCAGTTCTGACTCCACACAAGGCGTGTATGCAGCAGTACTGACTCTACACACAGGGTGTATATAGCAGTACTGACTCCACACACAGGGTGTATACAGCAGTACTGACTCCACACACAGGGTGTATACAGCAGTACTGACTTCACACACAGGGTGTATATAGCAATGCTTAGTCCACACACAGGGTGTATATAGCAGTACTGACTCCACACACAGGACATTCTGTTGAAGAGCCCCTTTCTAAGACATTAGTTAGCTATATATAGTTTAATAGGCTACACATTTACGTTTCTTTTTTTTCTGCTATGCCTGCAGTGATTCCAGAAGATTCCGTGCTCTACCTGGGGAGTTAAAATATTATTGTCAGACCTTCAGATATTTAATGGTATTTCTTGGTGAAAACAGAACTGGGGTTCTGGACCATGTTAAGGCAAGGTTGATGAAATGGGTTTGGCTTTTAAGGGTATTGGTTATAGGCTGTTTGGTTGCATAAATGTTATGGTGCAGATTAATATGTGCAGACCTGCCATCAATACTAACTAGAGGTATAAGTAGTACTGCTGGAGTTTTGGGGTGATTGCATTAGGGGAAGCGTGTGTTGTGTTTGCCAGTGGCAGTGGGCAGACAGGGACTGATTGAGGCTGGCAGTTGGCGCTGTTTTCACACACTGTCATTATGGAGACTTTTCCCCTGAACCTTTGCTATGGTGAGGCTTCGCATTTTGCTTTTTACACCAGGCAGTCAGTCGGCTTTCGGTTTGTTGTTGGTCAAAACTATTTGGCGAGTTCTATGGGGTTTTTACAGAGGGATAAAGGCTGTTGCCAGATGGTCAGATCTCCAGTCTTGAGCTGAGCCGTTGCTGTGACGTAGTGCTGTTCTGTACCCAACGAGCTGAGCCGTTGCTGTGAAGTAGTGCTCTTCTGTATCCAATGAGCTGAGCCGTTGCTGTGAAGTAGTGCTCTTCTGTATCCAATGAGCTGAGTCGTTGCTGTGCAGTTGTGCTCTTCTGTACCCTATGAGCTGAGTCAGTTTAGTATGGTACTGGGGGTTAGCGTGGTATGGGGGGGTGAGTTTAGTGTGGTATTGGGGATTAGCGTGGTACAGGGGGTTAGCGTGATACGGGGGGGGGCGGTTAGCGTGGCACGGGAGGGTTAACGTGGTACGGGGGGTTAGCGTGGTATGGGGGGGTAAGTTTAGTGTGGTACGGGGGGTTAGCATGGTATGGGGGGGTAAGTTTAGTGTGGTATGGGGGTGTTAGCGTGGTATTGGGGGGGGTTAATGTGGTACGGGGGGGAGTTTAGTGTGGTATGGGAGGGACAGTTGTTCTGCTGGAATAGGAACAGAAGTGATGGGGTGATAGAGTGTCTGTAATCGAGAAAGCAGTTTGGAAGCACACCTGTCGGGTTTTGGGTTGCATGCCAGGCTTAATATAGCTGACACTACAGGTACTCCAAGCAATAAGAAACCTCTGTGTTTAACACTGAGGCATCGGCCGGACCGTGGGCTCGGAAAGATCACTCAACCTACAGGACCTGACTGCCACACAGTGCAGCCTGTACCCTGGACCCTGCATAAGGGCCCTAATGTGCAGAACACACTGCAGCTTGTGCCCAGGACCCTGTAAAAGGGCCCTAAATGTGCAGGACACATTGTAGCCTGTACCCTGGACCCTGTATAAGGGCCCTAATGTGCAGGACACATTGTAGCCTGTACCCTGGACCCTGTATAAGGGCCCTAATGTGCAGGACACATTGTAGCCTGTACCCTGGACCCTGTATAAGGGCCCTAATGTGCAGGACACATTGTAGCCTGTACCCTGGACCCTGTATAAGGGCCCTAATGTGCAGGACACACTGCAGCTTGTGCCCAGGACCCTGTAAAAGGGCCCTAAATGTGCAGGACACATTGCAGCCTGTACCCTGGACCCTGTATAAGAGCCTGTTTAATAAAGAGTTGGAGGTGTTCAGTACAGAAGTTTGTGCACTGCAGTAGCTATCAATGCTCTCCTGACGGGTTCAACTTGGTACCACAAGTTTTTTTTTTTGTCTGGAGAAGGAAACTTTTCATCATTTTCTTTTTAATCGTAGGTTGGAACCAGTAGTCTTTTTTCAGTGATCTGTCCTTTTTTTCTGAAGTGCTTGTATTTTCTGTGTTACATGTGAACACTTCCTGTCTGGTCTGGCTAAACTGCCTATTTAGAGTTAAAAAGAATTTGCTTTACCGAGGGTATAACGTGAAGTGGCAGCAATGTTTAAACGTTAGTTAGTACCAGAGAAGTGTCTGAATTATGAGCTGACACAGGTGTGTGGAACTGTGTGGGTGCTGGGGGTGTGTGGAACTGTGTGGGGGCTGGGGGTGTGTGGAACTGTGTGGGTGCTGGGGGTGTGTGGAACTGTGTGGGGGCTGGGGGGTGTGGAACTGTGTGGGTGCTGGGGGTGTGTGGAACTGTGTGGGTGCTGGGGGTGTGTGGAACTGTGTGGGGGCTGGGGGTGTGTGGAACTGTGTGAGTGCTGGGGGTGTGTGGAACTGTGTGGGTGCTGGGGGTGTGTGGAACTGTGTGGGTGCTGGGGGTGTGTGGAACTGTGAGTGCTGGGGGTGTGTGGAACTGTGTGGGTGCTGGGGGTGTGTGGAACTGTGTGAGTGCTGGGGGTGTGTGGAACTGTGTGGGTGCTGTGGGTGTGGAACTGTGTGAGTGCTGGGGGTGTGTGGAACTGTGTGGGTGCTGGGGGTGTGTGGAACTGTGTGAGTGCTGGTGGTGTGTTGAACTGTGTGGGTGCTGGGGGTGTGGAACTGTGTGGGTGCTGGGGGTGTGTGGAACTGTGTGGGTGCTGGGGGTGTGTGGAACTGTGTGGGTGCTGGAGACATTTTTGCTGTCTGAAAATTGAAAAGAGGTGAATAAGTACTAGAGATGGGTGAAATAGTTTTTAGGCCCTTGTGAATTGCATTTCTTTTGCCATGAATGTCCGAATCAGTTTATGATTGTTGTGATTGAGGGGTTCTCGTGGCGTCGTTGCTGGGGCATTGGCTTGTATCCTGTCTTTTGTTCTTAACTTTGACTAATAATTTACAGCCAGAATTACTCTTTTTTTTCTTTCCTAGACAAACAGTTTGAGTTCAGCAGTCCCTAAAACTAACCTACCAGGCAAAGATTGTGTAACACGTTAAGTTAAGGACATGTTTAGATTGAATACAGGCCATTATGTGCTATAGTGCTTTCTGCTTTGGTAGCTCGTTCTTACTCTAGGATGCTGTAGTACATGTCGCTTGCTCCATGTTGCTGAATAAAAATAGATGCAAATGTTGCTATATAGCTGATGTCTTACAGCAAAATGAAACTTGTAGGTGAACATACATTTTATTTTTTGGAATGGCAGTTATCAGGGCTCCAGACTAACTTTTTACATTGGTTGCACTGGTGCGCCTAACTTTTACATTTAGGTGCACCAGCACATAATTTAGGCGCACCCAAAATTTTTCACCACGCCTTTTGGCGCCGCAATAATACATTTTAAGCGTTAGGCCCTACCTTTTTTGTCAGTTCCAATACACATTGGTCATTTCTTAACACATTATGTAAATGATAGTAAACAGGAATAAAGGTGCAGATAAATGTTTTTTCTTTATTTAAATCACAGCACAAACAAGAAATCACAATAACAGTTGTTTAAAAATACACTTAAAAAGTACTGATATTTAAAGTGCTTGACAAACTCAAATAAATAAATCAAACTCTAATAACTCAAACAGAAGTGCGCTGCTCCCAGAGGAGTACAGGGCACGGTTTCACACATACATGCCTTATTGTTTTTTCCCCACCCGCATTCAGCGAAGAAGAATATCAGGGTCAGAGCCAATCAGAGGCAGAGTAGGGGTGGGCCTTTGCAGAATGCAGGTGGAAAAAAAAAACACTACACATGTACACACACTGTACTACGACGGAGTATTAGAGATTTCGATAATAAGGTTGTAATATTACGAGAATAAAGTCGTAATATTACAAGAATAAAGTCGTAATTGAGAAAAAAAGTCATAATATTACGAGAATAAAGTCACAATTTAATGAGAATAAAGTCATAATATTTCAAGAAAAAAGTCGGAATATTACAAGAATAAAGTCGTAAAATTTCAAGAAAAAAACATAATTTTTAGGAAAATATATTACCAGCAACCAACAAAACGGGCGAGAGGACAGTCTGATGGCAGCCTGAGCCTGCAATTTCCCCCAAGTCCGTGTGGTTCTTTCTTCGGAATAGACAGTTTCTTGCACAATCTTTTCAAGTCCTGATACTTATGATAATGTGGTCCTGATGTGACAAAAGATTAAGTATTTAGTTATTTGTGAAACCTATACTAAAGTATAACTTCACAAGATGCTCCACCTTCCTCATTTTAACGCAGGCGGCCGGCTGCTCTTCTGATATTTCCCCTCTAAAATAACACGTAGCCTAAAATTACAACTTCGTTCTCGTAAGATTATGATTTTTTTTCTCGTAAAATTACGACTTTATTCTCGTAATATTATGACTTTTTTTCTCGTAAAATTACGTCTTTATTGTCATAATATTATGACTTTTTTCTCGTAAAATTACGACTTTATTCTTGTAATATTACGACCTTCTCGAAATCTCTGAATTTTCCTCTGTGGCCATAATACTCCGTCGTAACACACAAAGACAGACCTGCTAAATGTCAGGCGCACCGGTGCGACCAATGAAAATGTTTAGTCGCACTTGAAAGATTTTTGGTGGCATGTACGACCAAAATGGTCGCACTCTGGAGCCTTGGTTATTTAAATTTGTACTGCTCTAAGTACCTTCCAGTGCTAAATTTTGTTTTGACTGAATTCAGTGGGTAAAATATGAGAATGCAATTACATAACAATTAGGTCACTTGCGGTAAAACTCTAACAAAGCATCAAAGTTTGCTTACAACACTATTTCTGCTCCACAAAGGCATTATGCTTGCAGAGCTGCCAGCTCAGTGATCCTAAAGTGGGGTCTTGGCTTGTCAGTCAGGTGATGCAAAGGTGTGGAGAGTGAGTCTGTAAAAAGGGGAAAGGGGTGAATTGATGTGCTGGACTTGTTGAAGTGGCTGTTAGGGTTCGGGTTTGTTTGTTATCAGGTGTAACCGCGGGAGAAGCACTGCTGACTGAAAGGGTGAAATCACAGGTTGCTTTAGCGGTTGAAAGAAAATGTGAGCTTCAGCCTTAGAAGTCACTGGTTTTAAGGTTGAATTGTGCTCTTTTTAAATTATATGCTCTGGGCTTCTTGTAAGAGTATATTATTTCATTGCTGTATTCATAGGGGTCTGTGTGTCGCTGAGACAGGGCTCTGTGTGTCACTGGGATGGGGTCTGTGTGTCGTTTGGGTGGGGTCTGTGTGTCGCTTGGATAGGGGTCTGTGTGTCGCTGGGATAGGGCTCTGTGTGTCACTGGGATGGGGTCTGTGTGTCGTTTGGGTAGGGGTCTGTGTGTCGCTGGGATAGGGCTCTGTGTGTCACTGGGATGGGGTCTGTGTGTCGCTTGGATAGGGGTGTGTGTGTCGCTTGGATGGGGGTGTGTGTGTCGCTTGGATGGGGGTGTGTGTGTCGCTTGGATAGGGGTCTGTGTGTCGCTGAAATAGGGGTCTGTGTGTCGTTTGGATGGGGGTCTGTGTGTCGCTTGGATGGGGGTCTGTGTGTCGCCTGTCACAAGCTGGCTGCTTAGTATCACCATCGGCTGCCAATTCACGGTTTCCATGGTAATAAACCTTGATTTAGTAGGGATTTAAAAAAGAGTGAAAGTGGTGGAAATTTAGGAGTGGATCAGCAGTATTAACAAAAGAGGGATGCTGCAGTAATCGTCACTTTAAAGGTCAGTGAGAAAAATAATGACAAGACTGCTAAACTGCTGGGAGAGTGATTTATTGATGAAGTCTTCTACAGTACAGTGTGCGGCCAGGTTGGTGTGGCTGACATTGAGGTGACCTTTTGCCTGTGTGTAAAATGGTCTCCATGGAGTAACCGCTCTCTGCCCTCTTCCTCCGCAGGGCGTACTCCCTCGTGGACTCCAGCCAGGTCTCCACCTTCCTCATCTCCATCCTCCTCATCGTCTACGGCAGCTTCAGGTAAGTGTCGCACACAAGCCCATCAGCGGAAACGCCCGGAACACTGTGCGAAACACTGTTCGGAACGCTGTGGGGAGCGCTGTGGGGAATGCTGTGGGGAACGCTGTAGGGAGCGCTGTGGGGAATGCTGTAGGGAGCGCTGTGGGGAACACTGTGGGGGATGCTGTGGGGAACACTGTAGGGAACACTGTAGGGAGCGCTGTAGGGAACACTGTGGGGAACGTTGTAGGGAGCGCTGTGGGGAATGCTGTGGGGAACACTGTAGGGGGAGCGCTGTAGGGAACACTGTGGGGAACACTAAGGAGCACTGTAAGGAATGCTGTAGGGAACACTGGGGAATGCTATGGGGAATGCTGTAGGGAATGCTGTAGGGAACACTGTGGGGAACGCTGTGGGGAATGCTGTGGGGAATGCTGTAGGGAACACTGTGGGGAACGCTGTAGGGAACACTGCCGGGAACGCTGTGGGGAA